>PVJI01005533.1:0-41430 GCA_004026765.1 Micronycteris hirsuta
CTACATTCTCATCAATGGTGTGTATGAGCAACTGTTTCTAAATGAAAAGAACAACTGTCCCATTACACTGAAGTTTTCAAATGTGATTCAATTCAATTCGTATAATTAAAGTATTAGAGAGGGAGTATCTAATACTATATCTTTTTCCTAAAGTGGGAAATCTCTTCTCTCTCTGTAACTCATTCATGTACTGCTTGGCTAGAGCCTCTTTTGTGGGGTACCCTTAATTTGGGGTGGCCTCAAAGGATCTAGGCTTAACACTGAGGGATTGTACTCTTTCAGGGAGCTTACCAACTCTCATAATTTCATTCAGTACTTTTGTAATACCTATATCCAATAGCTACATCTCTTTTCTAACTGCTCTTCTGTTATCAGTGCCATCATGCTTATATTTATGGCCAGAAATCAAGGTACCAACCTGGACTACTACTTTCCCCTTCTTTGCTATATTCAGTGTCTTGTCAAGTTTGCTGCCGGTACATGTAGTTCTCTTTCTTTCCTGTCTGCTCATCATCCCTCTGTTCTTCAGTCCACATAAAGAAAAAGGATGGCAGAGCCTCAGTTCCCAGCTTTAGATTTTATAGTTTAGGTCCCATACAAGGGTGGACTAGCTCTTTCAGTTCAAATCCCAAATGCTCTGCGTGGGTCCAGCTCCTACTTCTGGACGAATCGGGTGTAGTTAGGGGTCAGGGTCACATGGCAGACATGAATGGTTATCAGCCCTATGGGTGGGGAGTGTTGTTCCCAGAAAACAGGGACTGGCAGGAAAATGCCATTGGTGGCCACTAAATGAGTCATGGAAATATAGAGAGAAGCTCCAGAGTCATCCGCAGTCAAAATTGGGGCCATATTCTACATGATCAACATCCATCATGTTGATGAATTTTAGGTTCAAATACAGATTTCCTGAGTAAATAAAGCTTGATTTTTTGCTGGAAATGTTCCTATAATTATTTCATGAAGAAAACTCTGAAAATCAAAATTAAGGAAACCTCTTCCCATATCCCCGGCTTTCATTTAAATAGAGAAGGCACACCACCTGCAGCCGGCAACCCTTTCAGACTCTCGTTTCTCATCAGCTCGACCTGCGGTGTTGACTCGCCAGCTGCCGAGGTCCGTGGCCTCCAGCTCCCTGTTGCTCCGCGCGGTGGGGGTGACGTCAGCACTCTGGGTCTTCCCAGATGTGAGCCTGGAGGCTCTTAGTGCTCTCAGTACACGCTGTTTTTGGATTTGGAAGAATAAGCAGGCAGATCGAGAAGAGGCTTCCTGATAGCTTCAATGGTTGTCCTTGTGACACTCACGATCAAATTAAACTCAAAGGAGAGAAAGTGAAACTCCAGGAGAGAGCCGCTCTTTTGCCTGTTAGAGTTTTCGGTATTTCTGTGAAGTATTTCCGGATGGAGAATTCCCTGCAGCCCTCGTTGCCTCATGTCCCGCGGGACTTTTTTCACCCAGGACTTGCTATACGATCTCATGCCTCTGGGATGATGCAACTAGTTGCCTTTGGTTTTTCTGTGTGAGAGTCTGCTCATTTGCCGAAGTCCAGCTCAAATATTTCCTCTTCTGTGAAGTCTTCGCCTTCTTTTTTCTTCTCTTCCACGTCCACTGATAAAGTTAGTTCTTCTTAGGTGAACCTGACACATTTTGGCCCTTTACCCTTCAACAATATTTGACACACAGCTTGAACACCTACTTTGTGCCAAGTATAAGCATTTGACTTGTACTTACACAGAATAAAAAGATAGGATGAAAAGACACCCTTCTTGCCTACAAATATCTTTTAAGCTCATGGAGAGACATGAAAGGAAAATATCATATAACATCTTTAAGAGTTATACTGTGTATGTGTGAGGGGGGAAGAGACAGGCACTTTTCTTCTCTACTCCTGGTGTTTCCTTTAATGTAGAAGGAACTCCATTAATGTAACACTTCTGATCCTTCTCTGCCCCTTACTTGCTCCACTCCAAGACGTAATATATTTGATTGGTGAGTTTTGAAAGAAGAAATTCGTCTTGCTCATAAGAAATTATTTTAGACTATGCTGTAAATCTTATTCTTGTGGGCTTTCCATTAGGGAAGTCTGGCACAGCCCATCTGGGACTGTGCTTTAGAGGATAAGTTAGCCAAATTCTGGGAGTCGTTGTTAGGAATCTCCTTTGTTCAGTTGCCCATAGGTATAAGCATCTCACTGTTAGGTCAACTTTATCAGTAATAAAGGGTACTAGGTGGGTATCTTTTCCCATCTGCATTTTTTTTGGTCTTTTTAATAAATTTATTTCAGAGATCAGGTAGGAAGAAGAGGGAGCCATGTTCTCACCTCTCAAAACCTCCATGACCTGCATAGAGGTGCAGACTGCAAAGGACTTTAACACGTGGGCCCAGAGTTGGAGTCAGAGAAGTTTTTGCAGCGGACAGAATGCATCAGCTCTTCAGTAAAGCAGTAGGAGTATGGCAGGTGGACAGGGCAGAGAAACTGTGCCTACTACGGAGTGCCCATGGAAGAGTACAGTGACTTCACAGAAGACTGTGTCACCGGGGCTGAAGGACTGAGTTGAAGGGGCCTAGGTCCAAACCCATCAAATCGTGTGCATTAAATGTCTGGGGTTTTGGTATATCAGTCATGTCTCCATACAACTGTTTTTAAAAAAGCGAAAGAAAGAAGGAAGGAGACTGACCTGGTGGAGGTAAGGAGATGTTTGGAGGTATGGAGACTGGTCGTCCTTGTGACAAGTGACGAGGACACCAGAGTAAACATGACAATAGGAAAGGAGCAAAGGGAAGCGGGTTCAGTAGGTATAATGAAGTAGACTTTGTCAGAAATGGCAATTAAATGTCAGTGATAAGGGGGTGGAGGGGTTGATGCTGGGTCATGGATTTTGGTTTAATCATCTCAAAGGATGGAAAAGATGAGATGCCTGTGACCAATGCCTGTCTTACCACCTAAAATATTGCGTCATAATTCGCTGATGATTCGACCACGCTTGTTTGTGACCTCCTAAAAAAGAGGGACCGTGACTTTCATTTCAGTATCCAGAGAGTCTGGTACATTGTGTGATGTATAGTAGACACAAAACATTTCTTGAATTTTTCATTAAAAAAATAACCTTATATATGGCTTACTATGTGTCAGGTACTACTCTAAATGTTTTGCAGATATTATTTCACACATCCCTTATAATAATTTCTACAGGATAAGTGTCCTTGTCCTCACTTTACAAATTAGGAAACTGAGGCACAGAGAGATTCATCAACTTGTCTAATGTGGTGATGAGTTGCCAATCTGGGTTTGAGGTCTGTCTTCAGAGATGTTGGTCTTACCCACTGTGTCACACTGAACAAATGAATACATGACTCTTGAAGCCTGCGAAGTCAGCACGTTACAAGTGGTTTCTATTCAGCTTCAATTCAGTAACATCTTTGAAACTCGGCTCAAGTGTCCACTGATGTTCCAGCAATCGCCTGAGCCCCAAGGCTCAGAGCCCCTCCTGCATGTTTCTGTGGTGTTCAGTGCTGACCCCTGGCCTAAAGACACACCTGGTCTTCTTGGAAAGGCCCACTGATTCCTCTGTCTCCCTCACCAGCCTGTGAGCGTCTCGATGGCAAAGGGTTCTATCTAATACTATGCGTGGTCAGAGCACCTAGCATTCATTTATTTTGACTGAAAAATAAAAATGACCCTACAAGGTAGATGTCCACGTGGCAGAGTGCCTAGTGGGACCCGGGAAGATGGAGTAGGAGTTTGTAGGGGATGAGGGTGTGGTGGGAGGGATGAGAGGTGAAAGGCAGACAGAGCAGGGGTCTGATCTCAGGGACTAAGCCCTTCTAATCTCATGAAGAGAGGGGGTCGAGTTGGAGAATTCCCTGCCTGTGAATGCTCCGAACATCTGTTTCTCATCTTACTATCCATTTATGATTTTCTCTCTTCCTCCCTCTGACTCTTGGGGTTGGCTGCAGCTGGAAAGCCCATGTGGAAGTCGAGTTCTCGGTAAATCACTGAGGAGGCTCCAGGGCTTTTGGGCTCATTTTTCACAGGAAAGAGCCAAATCCAGCAGTGGCTGGTGAGGGCTGGTAAAGACAGGCTGGCTGGGGATACCTCTGGGTCATGTTTCTCCTTGGTACACGTGGGGAGAGAGGGGACGAGGAGTGAGTGTCCACGTGAGTCCAGGCGATGGTCAGACCCTTCTCTGAAGCTCTCCTTAGGTTGGGTCAGAGAGTCAGTGCCTCTCCGTGGCTGAGCCTTGATGGTCCTTCCTGCACTCACGTGGCCCCTCTCAATAAGAACAAGGGCGTCCCTCCACAAAGGAAGTCTCTGCAGAGGTCGGGTCTGCGCCAAGGCTGCTGCCCCGCACTTGCCACCCACAGACTTCACAGGAAGGTGACCAGAGGCTGGGGGCAGGAAGTGCACGTCTGGAGGACTTGGGAGTAGCAGCCAGACTGGAGCAGAGCAAGGCCAAGGAGACGTGAGACCACAATACTTAAGTGACAAGAGATGCCATCTTTTGGAATCTCTGTAGGCCTGGTGGTGAAACTTACTATTCAAACTAGTACTGAGCACTCAGGGTTGCCTTTAATTTAAGCTGCTTTCTGCTTAGTTAAGCTAATTCACACTGACATTTGGTGAGAGCCGGGTTAAGGAACGAGGCTCCAGAGGCTCAGAAGATCACAGATGAATGTGTAGGACCATCCCATTCCAGTGTGAGCGCTCTGATAGATGCTGAAGCGGTGTACGGATCTGGGCCTTCAGGTTTTTGTTTCTTCAGCCATTAAAATTCAAGTGATGATGATGAATAACTAGAGTTTTCTTTGAGATCCCCAAGGGATGGTGTGAACGATAATTATGATGAACTCCATCCTCCCTGGGGGGAGGTTTTTTCCTGGAAGGTGAAGCATTGGTGGTTCTTTCTGAAGGACTTGAAATGTTCTAGAATGGGCCTTTGTGGTGCAGTGTGTGGTTGGGGCCATTATCTGTGGTCTCCTCCACTTCTCAGCCCATCAACGACCCACCATGACTGTAGAACTGGTTCTCAGCCTAGGGTTCTCTCCATGAATGATTTGGCTCGCTGTAACTGAATGAGTCTCAGACTCACATGCTATAAAAAAGGGCTTCTGTACCACATCCAAATGTGAGAAAAAGCCTGAGAAATGTCATTTCCAAAAAATGTTGATGGTTTATGAGAACAACAGATGAGATTATTTGAACTTGAGACCATTTCTGACAACCTAGGACGAAAGGTTCCCATTGCGCAAGCGCTTTCCAAATTTGTTTTTCAGCATTCCAAGGAATAACCTCCTGCTTTCCACAACATTTGCTGTAGACTTCCACTTAACCCTGAGAATAAGTTTGCCATGCTTCTGTTGTGAGGGAAAGCTAATAGTCTGGTGGAGTTCAGACTAAGAGGTAAATGACTAATATGAGAGCCTGAGGGCAATGGGGAGAGAGGTTGGGTGTCTCAACTGAACTGAACTGAACAGATGACCCCACCCCCCGCAGCTATAACAAAGATGCAGATCCATCACAGTGGTCTTGGTTGTTTATAGGGGCACCTGGGAGTCTCCTCACAGCTTTGTTTGGCTAAAGCCAAACCTGTACCTACTTCCAACTTTCCTTAGAGAGAGTTCTCTCCCAGACATCCCAAAGGGTTAATAAAGTAAAATATTTTGGGCAGACTCAACAATGAATTTGACAGAAATGCACAAACATGTTTGAATCTTGCATTGCACACAGCCCAGACAGAATAATACTAGTAACAACCACATTTAATATTCGTTGAATCCTTACTGTGTGCCAGGCACTGTGCCAGTTACTCTGTATACATTACGTTGTCACAACAACACTAAGAGGAGCGTGCTCTTATCACCCCCTCATTTTGCACGTGAGAAAACTGTGGTGTGGGGAGAGAGGTGGAGCAACCTGCCCAAACATAACAAGTGGTTGAGCTTATTTGTACCCAGGCAGACTGACTGCAGAGTCTACACGCACCCCAGCTGGGTTTGCTGCTTCTCTCGAAACTGAGAGCTCTGAGATATATCAGCATGTAGCCCAGGACCTCCTTAGAGGGTCACTTAACACAGCCTTGCTACCCTAACTAGTAAGCACAACTGATATTTGCAGTACTCAGAGGGCGGGTCACCAGGAGTCGGGTGCTTAGTATTTTCCTTCTTCCACTTTTCTGGTCCAAGCTATGGGGAACATCTACAGTTCTGGCACTCATGTTCATTTCTTTTCAGTGGCTAGATGTGGATAGAAATGGGAAAGGATGAACTTGGTTATTGTTACCCTTGACAATGTGTAAAGGAGTGTTAATGCTACTGAAAATGTCAGGGTGCAACTGTCTTTGAGCACATCTAAAAGAAGAGCGAGGAAGGCAGGAGATTCTATCCCTCCAACTTTCCCCTCCCATTCTGATGTGATGGAAAGAATGAGAAGGCTGAGCAAGACAGAAAATGGCGGTAAATGTCCCCAGGTCTGAGCCAACCGTGAAGAATGTCCTATGAGCAGCTAGCTCAGCCACAGGGAACTGGACCCTTCCACAGCATCCTAAAGCCCAGCGGGGTACCTCTTAGGTGACCACCCTTGTGCAAGGACCTGCCTTTGTACGAGTTAGAAAGGGCCCTTCCCAGAGGTGAGGGGCCTGACCTTCGAAGGCGTTCAGAGGGTCCTCCCACCACTCTCTGCCCAAGGGCCTGGAAGGTCCCCCTCGCCTCACTCACCATGGACCTCCTCAAGAGGATGGGCCTACCTTTGTCCTGGTCTGAGACATGATGCTATCGAAAATCTGCTCATAAGGGGTATTGAAAAAGCCTGTCTCTTGGAGTTTGAAGGCCTGGGTCTGAGTCTAGTTTCCAAGTCTCCTCCCGCCCTATTTATAGGCAAAAGTAATGCTGACTATCTTATAGGCTAGCTGTTATGACTGTCGTGTCCAAATGTCCCATCAATCTGTGATGGACTGTTCCTGCATGAAAGGCGACTGCCATTTCTACCCAAACAAGGTCGTGTGCTCTTAGCAAATGGTACATCTTCATTATGTTATCAGTTAATGATATAAGCAGTGAATATTTTTAACAGATACTCCATTAAATATTTTTATTTCATTTAATAGGACCAATATTTATTTAGTGACTACTGTGCACCAGGCACTGTTCTAGGAACTAAACAAGATCCTGGGCTTACCTTCTCCTGGGTGAGACACCTCATAAATAAGTACCTGAAAGTAGTGAAGATAACCGCAGCCCTTAGTAAATACTGTGAAGGAAGGAACCCAGAAAGTGAGACCGAGAGTCCCTGGGGGTGCAACCACACCAGGGGTGTCCAACCTGCAGCCCGCAGGCTGCATACGGCTCAGGATGGCCATGAATGCGGCCCAACACGAAATTGTAAATTTACGTAAAACACTATGAGATTTTTTTTTGTGTGATTACATGTTGCCATGTATTTCATGTGTGGCCCAAGACAACTGTTCTTCCAGGGCGGCCCAGGACGCCGAAAGGTTGGACACCCCTGGCAGATGATTCCTCCTGGACAGGTGGCCTCCGTGCTGAGGCTGGAAGACGTGAGCAGCAGCCACCCAGGTGAGGGGGGCGATGTCCCTGGTGCAGAGAAGGGCCAGGGTGCAGGGCCTGAGGCAGAGGCAGACCTGCGGACCAGAGAGTGGGCTGGGGTGGTGGGAGCAGATCCGGGAGTGCGACTGGGGCATGAGATGAACTCTAGGGGGCAGCCAGTGGGTGTGGTCTTTGGTTCACAGTAAGAGTCTCATTCCTAGAGGAAGCAACAGGAAGGTGTCCAAGGGGAAGCAACGTGACCTGATTCATGTTTTAACAAGAGTTCCGGGGGCTGGTGGGTGAGAATTAGAATGAGACCAGAATGAAAATCAGGCAAGAGTTTAGGAGGGAACTACCTACCTTATCACAACTGACTGTCAACTCACTGTAACAACCAGATGAGGGATGATATGTTACCACCTCGACGGGGAAACTGAGGCTTTCAGGAGGCCAAACTACCAGGGAGTGGTGGAGCCAGGGTCTGAAGGAGCTGTCTCTGCTTCCACAGTCTGCGTTCATGAACCTTCAGAACAACATTTCTCTCATCAAAAGCCTTTCTAAGCCGCTGCAAGTACTGCAGTGAGTTGTGGCTAACCAATGGCTGGAGGGAGCCGGACGAGGGAAGAGAAGAGTCCAGTCTGGGTGGGGCGGGGGTTGGTGGTGGGAGAGGCCAGGCAGCTGTTATTTGCACCACAAGCTGGACGGTCGGCCTCGGTTCCACCCTCCCGTGGGTTTTCCTGTCTCAGTCCCAGGGTCTCCATTCCCACCATGTCGTGCCCCAGCGGTTCTGTTTGTGTTGGTACCCAGCACGCTCCACCGAGGCTTGTGGTCACAGAGCGGCTCCCCTCCGCATTCTGCTGCAGGTCAGGAGCCACGGGGCGAAGATCGGACAGCTCTGTTTTGCCATAACAGCTGTCTCCATGGTAACAGCATGTGACATCACTGGAAAAGTGCTTTGTAGGACTCCCTAGCTGGAAAGAAGGACACCGGGCTGGAGAGGATGGAGCGGGAGACGGGGAGGCCAGGTCCTTGCCGGTGCTTGAAGGTGTCACACACATAGGTCCTTTTCCAGGGCCCTGGTCATATCAGACCTTGGTTTAGGCTTAGGGAATCCAGATGTGCTTCACCTAGCTCATGCACATTGGCCCCATCACAAATTTCTCTTTATTTGTCAACCAATCTGGCAAACATTTGTTATAACCTTGTTCTATGAGTCTCAGGACGCCTTCAGGCCGGAGGGGGTTAATGAGAACCAGTCCAGCCCTGGTAGCTTCCCTGCACCCGGAGGCTCCCCTGAGCTAGGCCATGCCTAGGTCAGCAGGACTCGCTGTGCACAGAACCTCCCAAGACATCCCAGCAGTCTTTTCTTAGAAACAGGAAATCATCTTCAGCCAAGTGCAAATGAACTGAAGCACCCAGAAACCTGAGGACTGCTCCAGGCTCTCAGACAGGGAGGGCCGGATGCTTGGCAGGGTCTCCCTTACTTGCTCGCTCGTGAATGGGGTTGAGTTCAGCTGCGGCCTCAGCCATTTTTCATTGCTCTCGGACCACTATGTAAAGGCTAGAAAGAGATTCACTGAGATGCTTTCAGCGAAGTCTTTTGCCACTATAAAAAATATACATGTGTGTGAATCAAGACAATATTACCTGTTTGTTATTTCTCATGACCTTATAATCTTTTCAGTAAACAGATACTAGTTGCTAGCATGATTGGAAAGATTACTAACACGCTTCCTAGGCAGTTATTTGAATAGAGCAGAATGTAATAAATGAAAGATTGTGTTTCTTTCTAAATATAGCAGGGGAAGTAATGGGGGGAGTCACTGTGCAAAGGTTCATATTTGCTGTCTCGCAAGTCTGTAAACTCTTTTTTCAAGAGATACATAAATATCTCTATGTTCCTTGAGGACTGGGGGCATATCCCTAATTTTGCTGTGGCCTCCTAGCTTGATGCTTGAGACTTGGTAGCTAGTCAATAAATAGTTACTGGGTAGATGAGTGAATACATGAATGAGTAAATCAATGAAATTAGCTTTTGGTTCATCAAGGTATTAGAAGCCAGCACTGGAGTGGGGAGTCTTACTTGTCAGAGGCTGGGGGAAAGAGATGAGAAAAGGGCAAGAGCTGGTGTGGCGGTGAAGCAGAACTTTCTCCTGGGTTGGCAGGGGGAGGTTAGGGGAAGGAACCTTAGCCCGAACGTCCGAAAAGCAAGCATTGAATCCTGACTCTGTAACAGAGGGGAGCGTGTGACCTCGGAGAGACCGCTCAGTTTTTCTGAGCCTCCATTCCTCCATCTCTAAAACAAAACTTTTAATACATACATCTACTATCATACTGACCTTGGGATTAAATGAGACAAGGGTGGGAGAGAGCTTAGGAGAGTACCTAGCACATAGTAGGACGCACTTGATAAGCTGGCATTTCAGCAGCCGTGGATCTGCAGACTCAGTCTCTTCTGGATGGGCTGTGTAATTTATTTTCCCCTCGATGCTGCTCACCGTACATTTTCACAGTCAACCACTCTGCTCTCAGAGTTCTCTCCTTTGGACAGCACAGTGAAAAAGCCTCCTCCTGTCCTGGGTGGGCTGCCCGTCTTGGGTAGGTGGCTTGGCCCTTGTGTTCCCAGCTTTCCCTTTATGGTTCCTGTAATTGTCAATGCAGTGTCTGAGCGACCACCTCATAAAAACCTCAGAATGCATCCTCGTGTGTTTTTAGAGCTGTGGGGTGTCGGCCGCTGATAGGATTTTGTGTGTGTTGTGCGTGCTTTTCCCTAAAATCCAGCGCAGCACCAGCATTCACGTCTGTGCTGGGCACACCCTTCCTGTGAGCAAGGGCTCACGCGGAGGGCTCTGCACTTCTCTGCCTACCTCTGCCACCACCTACACAGGGGCCGCAGAGACAGCTCTCGCGGGGGCAGCGCCCTCCGCCCAGGGCAGTTGGGCTTTCCGAAGAGCCTGCCAGCTGAGGGAGTGGTTTTTGCGGTGTGGTCCCCACAGCTCATTTTCCATTAGGGTCACCAGGCAACCACCAGAAAGCGACAACTCCTGACGCAAACTCTCCTTCGCCCAGCGACAAGCTCAGGATCCCATTACTAAGCTTGGGCTAGCTCCAGGGCTGGATGGGCCAGAGGCCTGCGGCGTGGGAGGGCGACTGCAGAGCTCCAGGCCTGCTCTCTGCAGCGCTGGTGCAGCTGGAGGGGGAGCCGAGGTGGGAGGTGGTGCTGGGCCAGTCAGGTAGGGGCAGCAAGGTCCAAAATCAGACCGTGATCCCCAAGGAAGCTTTCTCTTCTGTCTCATTCTTATTGGAGCATTTCTATGTTAGGGGGTCACCCAGGAAATAACCTGCTGTGCTTCTTAAAAAATAATGCTATCATCTCATTTTTTATATGGTGATTTACAGTGCCAAAGCAGATATATTTCCACTGTTAAACTTTATCCTCCAATGAGCCGTTTGTGGTGAGGTACCGTGTTCTCCCTCAGAGAGAAGGTACTAGACCAGTGCCACCTGCGTGACAAGTTCAATGACAGAGGCCAGTCTGAGGACGTCACCCACATCCAGCTGTGGCGTTCATCTAACTTTCTTTCCCAAGAACCCTGTTCTTCCTCGAAATACTAGTTAATGAATCCAGTCATTTACTTACTCATTCAGTAAGAACCTACAAAGTACCTACTATGTGCTAGTACGAGTAAAGCAGTGAATAAAACAAGCAAGCCCCTTAACTTTTGAAAAGACACAGCAAATACGCATGAAATTTCAGGTGGCGATAAGGAGGCTGGAGAAAGGGTAACCAGAGTTGGAGGTTGGGGGGGCCAAGTGCGGGCGGGTGGGGGACCAAGGAGACCCTTCTGATAAGTTGACATTTAATCAGAGCCTGATGGGAGTTGGGGAGCGAGCCCTTGTGCATGGAGGCTCTCGAACACATGCTGGACAACATCCCGGAGGAGTCTCTGCCCCCGGCTCCCTAGGGTCGGTGTGTTACCCAGTGAGAGATGAAACACCCTCAGACAGCAGCTCACCCAAGTCCCACTGTTACAAGTAGGGAAAGAGGGTGCCAACCAAGGTCCGTCTTCCCAGCTCTGCTCTTAGCCACCCCCACTTTCAGGCAGAGGCATCTTGTCGGGTGGGGTTATATTTGGGGCAGTGCCCCCTCTACTCATATTCCTCAGAAACGCTTCGTGTTGGCCAGGACCACCTAGGTGATTTCCACAAGGCACATACTGACAGAATAGAAGCAGTAGCCTGTTTCTATTGTTTGACTTCCTTTTTATTTCCTGTTTATATTTCGTATCCAGCAAAGGACCCGAGCCCAGAGATCATGGCCAAGAGCAAGGGTGTTGTCCCTGGAGAGAACAGACGAATGAGGATAACATTTCTTTAACTACTATAACAGGCCAGGCATTAAGTATTTTAATACGCGTAGTAACTTAATTTTCACAGAAATCCTGGGATGCAGATACTGCTTTTATCTTTATTTTACAAAGGAGGACGTTGAGTGGAGAACCCGGCCAATGTTCCATGACCAAGTGTCTGCTTTAGATTCAGCTCCTCTCTTACACCATAAACTGGGCCCTTGAGGCCTAAGAACTGGGCAAGGGAAATCTGAAGTGGCTAGAGCTGATGGAGACGAGGCACAGGGCGAAAGGCAGGGGAGACTGGTGGTGTGCATTTTTAGGACCATGTATTTATGTAATACACTTAAGTGGGGCAAATCAGGATTGGTCCTAAGTGAAAACTTTTTTCTCCAGAACTGCACTATATAGAATTATGACAAGAAACCCAGTAGTTCACTAAGAACCTGGGGGAAACTCCCAGCATACTTACTATTTGATTTTTAACTTTCCACTTTTTTCTGATGATTAAAATTTAGGCTTAATGGCAAAAAAAAAAAAAAAAAAAAAATCAGAACATGCAGTGAAGGGTGAAGAAAATTGAAGTATCTCTAATCGTGTTGCTTAGAATGGTCACCATTACCATTCTGACATCTCAGTGTTCTAACTTCTTTCTAGGCCTCTCCAAAATATGTAATTTAGTCACCACGGTTTTTTTGTTAACATATAGTGACACAACTATCCATTTACAGAGATCACCTCTTCACTGTGAATTGAGCTCAACCCCAATCCCCAGCTCCACACACACAGAAACTGCTCTGGCTCAGGCTTCCAACGCCCGCCCCCCCCCCCGCCCCCCCCCCGCCTTTTTCTTTGCTCATCACCTTGGGTTTGCACAGGAGTTGGTGAAGCCAGGCCCCGACTGGGCCCTGTGTCTCCAGAAGGATTTTAGTTGACCCTGGGCTCTGGCACAGCCAAAGGGCGTCCGCCTCTGCTACTGAGCTATACGTTTCCCCTGACAGGAGCTCCTCGCCGTCCTCCCTAGACAGTGAACATTTGCGAGCAGACAGCAAGATTCACGGCTGTCTGGCTTCGCCTGTCCTCCCCCAGATGAGTCAAAGCCAGATGACAGAGCATTACATCCAAGGAGGAGCAGCCCGGGGATCGACAGCACGCCAGGCAGAAATGAGCGCTCCCTGGTCCCAGCTCGGGCTCGGGCTTAATCGCAACCACATGAGCAAAGTCAAGGCTGCTGAGCAGAGTTGTGATTAGAGTAGTTTCCTTTGGGAGACAAATGGGGATCAGCTGTTGCTATATGAGACAATGTACCATTGCAGACATCATCCTGGTAACAGAAACAGTAGCTAACTTTTGTTGAGTGCCCATCATTTGCCTGGTAAGGTGTTCAGTGCTGTGTGAGGATTATGACCCCATGAGCTCCCGTCACACCCCGCTAAGGTAGGAATGATTTCTGTCCTTACTATGGAAATGAAGACACTGAGGCTCAAAGTAGGTGGGTAAGGTGCCCAAGGTCACCCAGCTACCTACCATGTGCTACAGCGGTGATTTGAAACCATGCAGTTTTACTGTAGATCCTAAACCTCTCGCTTGAGGTTTAACTTCATTTATTCATTTACTAATGCATTCATTTCTTGGCTAAGTAAGCATGCTAATTCAAGCTACTGTCTTCTCTCACCTGGACAAGAGGTAATCATAACTTTCTAAATCTTCCTCTCTCTAACAGAGAGTTTCAACCTTGGTTGCACGTAAAAATCACCTGGGAAAATTTCACTACCACGGGCACCTAGTCTTGGAGATGCTAATTTAGCTTGTCTGAGATGTGGTCCAGGCGCAAAAGATGTCTATATCTATTCCATAGGCCCACGTGTACCTATATCTGCATACACATGCACATACATTTATACGTGTAAATTCTGATCATGTTCCTCTCCAGGGTAAAACATTTTCTTGGAGAAAGGCCCAAATTCTTAACATGACTGCAGTGCACGGCTCCGCAACATGCAGCCCTCCCCGCTGCCCCCACCAGCTGCCTTTTACACAGCTCACGCTCTCACTCTCAGCCCTCGGCCACTCTGGCTTCCTTGACCTCCTGGAATGTTCCATGCTTCTTCCTGCCTCAAGGCCTTTCCATGCTGACTACAATTGTCTTCCCTGTTTGCCTGGATGATTTGGACTTACTCTTCAGGCACAGCGGATGATGAAATTGATCAGAACTCTCCACCCCTCCTGGATCGGCACTCTTTGACATGTGACTTTTCAGCTCTTCCCATGGAGGGGCAGAGTCTCTTTTCTCACCCCCTGATCTGAGCTGGCCCTGGGACTTGCCTTGGTCAGTAGAAGGGAATCATGCCAGTTCTGACTCTGAGCCCCAGCAGGACATGCAGTCTTCTGCCGGCTCTTTCGGAATACCCCATCACCTGGTCTGCTCACCTGGAAGATCCCAGCTGAGGTCATCCCTGACCAGCCAACCCTAGATGACCTGGAACTGACCACAAACTCATGAGGAAGCCTAGCTGGAATCTGAGCCTGGGTCAGGTCAGAAGAACCTTCCAATGATCCATAGCCTTGTGAGTAATAACAAATGGTGGTTGTTTTAAGCCACTAAGTTTGAGGTTGATTTGTAATGTAGTAATAGATTGCTGATACACTTTAATATCACCTCTTATTTGTCTTCTAGCCTAGACCTGGTTCTCCCATTTGTCTCCTCTCATAGCACCTTGTATTTGTCAATTGTAGCATTTGTGACAATGCTGCCAAGGCGAAAAATTGCATAATTGATACTTTTTTCTCTCTCTGATTAGAGTTTAAACTCCATGATATCAGAGACCATATCTGATTTGCTCCCTGAAATATTTCTATCACCTACGACGGCTCTGCACTTTGTAAATGCTAAATATTTTTTTATAAAACAAATGCAAGAATGTATGAATAGATTTATTCACATTCAGAAAGTGCCTCCTATATGTTGGGTAATCCATAGGACATAGTGTATAAACAAAAATTGTAGCCCCCGTTCATCAGTGCGATTGAGAATGCTTTTCTGTCAAAGAGAGCTGGGTGGGGTCCTGGGCTGAATGCCTCTGGAGAAAAGAGATTTTTGGCAAATGCTTTGTGGAGAAAACACTGAAGACGATGGTTCTGTACATGATGCGTGTGTTGTAATGAATATTCCAATGCCACCGCCATTGGCAGTATGGCTTTTCAGAATGATTCACAAAGCTGCCGCATTGACGTGCCAGACAAAATGCAGTCTTCCCTGGATTTACATCGCATTTTCATCGATAGATAATTTAAACTGAAAAAAGTATTTTAGAACTGTATGGAATTAGGTTTTTGGTATTTACCTGCCAGTGAAATTACATATTAAGCTCAGATAATTACGAATAGGTTTCACCCACATGAACAATGTCTAGAGGGACACTCAAAAACCATATGGAATGTGGGGTCGCTTTTTGTTCCATGGGAATGTCATATATGTCTCAGGATATCCGGCCTCCCTGGCCATTTAACACTCAATGACAGTAGCATCCCCTTCCGATTTTGTAATAACTTAAAATTCACTTCAAATTTCTAAGGGTGTTTTCCCAGCATGTAACCATCTACATTTAACTACCAATGTAAGAAAAATGCTCTGGCTAATTAATATTAATGTTTTATGCAACACTGTTATTTGAAAGAAATAATTCTATTCACATAAATGTTCTAACGCTTTTGAATTACTTTGGTATTATTGCAAAAGATGACTCATCAGATTTTCTTGAAGGAGAAAGAATGGATCTAAATACTACTCCCCTTCTATCTCTGGAGGCAAAAAACCCTTAATAGCTGAGCCATTCATGAGAAGGATGTGGTCAGGAAACACAGCAAGCCCTCATTTCCATTATACTGGGAACAATCCAGCTAAAAACTCATTTTATGATTCTGGGTCAATAGTAGCACAAAAACACTTGACATTTCCTGGGGACTTCTTATGAGCAGAGAAAGTTCTCATTAATTTTTATTGATGGGAGTACTTTGGATTAGTGAAGAATCGTAGTTGTAAGTTTGTAAACATTTAAGAAATCATTTTAAAGGGTATATAGTCGATGAGCAAACACTTGAGCACCTACTTATGTGAAATCTCTGTGCTAGTTGCTTTGAAAATAAAAAGCATCTTGCTAAATACTTTGCTCTTCATGAAACTGAACATTGAAATTTGGAGATAGAATAGAATTGTGCAAAATTTCCTGAAAGCACAAACTGGAGATGCCCAATGAGTGGTGCAGACACTTGGGTTTAAGAAGTTCAAGGGCAAAGAAGTCATTGAGAATCCCAGGGACTGGGAAGTTTTGGAGGGGCTGGAGCCGGCCCTAAAGGGTCGATATGAATCAAATTAGGGAGGGCGTTCCAGGTGACAGCAATGGCGTGGGAAAGAAAGGAGACAGCTGCATGAATGTCACTTTCTGGAGATTGTGAGTAGACTCATCTGGCCAGAGTCTTACTAAGTATTAGCTAATAATAAGATGACAATGGCAGTTTAGAGCCAGATAGCTAAGCATCTTTAATACCTAAGGCATCGGATTTGGTGTTCTCAGGAAAAGGGGTCATTGAAGATTTTGATCGGGAGAATGAAAAGATAAAGGGGTTTTTAGGTATTGGGAGAAACCCACTCTTTGTCTCCTTGGTTAATTCATTGTGGATAACCTTCTAGTATAGAAACACTACTTTTCCTGATGGAGAATTTGGGAGATAAACCTGGGTATGAGTTAATTAGCCCCCACCTTACTCCTCTCCTGAGATGCTCCTGCAGAGGGTATAGGCTCTGGCTACTTGCACCTTTACAGGTGTGGGTCCACATGGAGAGGCATGTGTTCAGGTGTGCTTGTGACCGGGTGAGCAAGTCTGCCTAACTTAGGATGAAGTATTAGCACTCCCGCCTGTCTGCAAACCTTAGCTACCTTCTCCAAAGTAGATTTTATCTGTAACAAAACTGACATTTTGGTCTCCACCCATCTAAATCCTGTGTGTTTCTCTCTGAGTTAATTCCACCTTGGGTGGAGGGTGACTGGTGCTTCTACCACATTGGCGATAAACTGTGCACTTGGAGATGGAGGAGAAGCCTCGCCCATCCAAACGTCCTGAGAAAGAGTCACAGAAAGCTTGTGCCTGATGTGCTTTAGACTTAATAATTAGGTTGGCACTAGAACAGTCAAGGACAGCAAACAGAGAAACTTCAGGATGCTTCGGACCAGGTGTTGACAAGTGATATAGGCCCCTGGGTCAAACCAAGCCTCCCACCTGTTTTTGTAAACACAGTTTCATTGGAACACGCCCACATTCATTCATTTGCATATAACCTATGGCTGCATTACTATTTAGATACGCTCGTTACTATTTTTATTTAGATGTATTCATTGGAGTTGAGAAGTTGCTACAGAGACCATATAGCTTGCAAAGCCTCAAATGGTTTGTGAATCCTGAGTGGACATCGAGAGCCAGAGACCACTCAATTTAGTCTGCAAAAGCATACTTTACTAAATGGAAAGTTTAGGTAGATTTGAAGGAAAAGGAAGGGTCTTTCTCATTATTTCCATCAGAATATTGAACATTAAGGGATAAATAACCTGCGAAATAAATAACCACAACTAATTATCCCTCATCGATTTATTCTGTCCATGGAATTAATGGTCACACTGCTAGATTTGGGTATAGACAAATTCATCTGGATTTGAACTAAAAAGACTCCTAGAAATCCCTTCTCAGCCCCATGGTTCCACCGTACAAATGGCAAAGCATTGTCCGCTTTAATCTCTTAATCCCATACTGATGAGTGTCTCCTCCTTGAAATGTCAAAAGTTAAAAGTATTTGGTAGAGTCCTCAGTGTGAGGTTCCGAGATTGTCCTTTGCTGAACACAAAGAGGGCTTCGAGCCTCCAAGTAATCATCAGAGGAAAGCAGAGCATATGTGCAGCTAAAATTAAATTAATCATGGCTCGTGTTGTTAATTTATTACATTCATTAATAAAAGCCAGAGGAGCACGGAATTATCTATCCAGAGACAATACATAAAACTACTTCATAAAGGTTTGACCGATGCTTCTCTTGAGGGTAAGAACATATTCTACAGAGTGAAGGCATAAATAAATCTCCAGGTACTTTGTATAATATGTACAATCTCTGAAACACTTCTATTAATGACATTTTACCTACATAAAATCATGCTTTGATTTAACAAGTCTTCCTATGGAGCTCTGGCCGTATCACTGAGCTAATTAAGAAGTACAGAGCGTACAAAGTATACTCAATCATTTCTAGTATTTGTCTTTGGGTTTTTACATGAAAATACTTCTGGAGTGGCAGTTTCTACTAAAAGGACTTTTTATTCCCTTAAAAATATATTGAAAGTATAAGATGTTTAGTTTATTTTCTAGGAAAATATTCTGAATTCTGGGAAAATATTAGTTTTGTGTATGCATTTATTCTCTCTAAACTAAAGAAAACATATTTTTTTCATTTAAAATACTTTAGGATATAATTTTATAATACACTCCCAAGGTAGAAAAATATTTCACATTCACACATTGAGAAGTAAAGACTTTCTCACTTATAGACACACAGAGAGCTCCTGGCTTTCATTTTATGCCCTCGGCCATGGATCGAAGTGAACACAAAAACTCATCCGATTAGAACTCAAAGGTTCATTCTCCTTCTCAAAGGGCATGTAATATTCATTTGAGCTCATAAGTGGCCAGATAAACAAAAATAATTAACCAGAGTCTCTGCTGTTTTCCACATTAGAATAGATCCCTATTAACCAATGGTCAGATAACAACACTAGATTTGCAATCATTGCTGACACCTACGGGGAATCACTCTTGAGCCCTGCTCACGTCAGACCCAGACTAAGCTCAGCTAAGTGTAGTGGGGAAAGAAACACACAAAACTTAAAATCAGGAGAGCAACACCAGAGAAAGAGTCAGTACAGGTTAAATTGTAGAGCTACTTGAGACTCCCTCCAGGAACCGAGAAAAGACATACTTGGATTTAAACAACGTGTGAAGTGGGCTTTTAGACAATACAGTTTAATTGGCTCAGTGGAACCTCCAAAACTGTTACAGAATAATTTTCAAAAGTTAAAAACGTGACTGTGATTCAAATATAGAAGGACTGCTTTTCCAACATGATTCATAATTATTCATTATTGAGGGAAAGAGTAAAATGGTAAAGCTGGCTCACACAGGATAGGTTTGAGGAACTGGATGTTTTATAGGCATTAAAAAATCAAAAATAAATGTGAGAATAAAATTCCAAAGATAGATATGAAATTGATTAATGTCCTACAGGGCAATAAAACCGTAACCTTTGGGATTATCTTCTTCATCAGACAGAGATATTCTAGTTAACCTGGAACTTGAAAATGCCTGGGCTCTGATCAACTTGTAATGGAAAAGTCAAATATAAACAAATTTTCTAAGCAAATAAAAAAATCATTGGGCAGGCCTATTAAACAATGCTGTTGGATGATTTAAAAGAAAACTCAATCCTCCCCTTTGATATTTTTTTTAGGTTTTGGACAATTTTTCTTAATATTTTATTGCCCCTGTTTTTTTCATATGACACCAACGTGCTTAGATTTTGTGAACTATTCCGGTTCTCCTTGAACCCTGAACAGGCTTGATTCTCAGAGAACAAGAATTTTAGACAAAAGTATTTAAATTTCTCTTCTAGCCTTCAGGAATCCAATCATTTCACTGATGTTTTTTCTCTCTCTATTATTCCAAGATAGTGGTATATTCTTTTAATGATAAAAGCTCCCCTTCCTTTTTTTGTTTATTGAAGCAATGTACTACTCTCTGGAGGAAGCTGTGACTCGGGCTCCCAAGTCCAAGGTCTCCTTCTAAACTTTTGTGATTCACTGAAGTTTTTAGTTTATTCTGGGAGGATTCTTGAACCCTGTGAATAAGCTACATGAATTCAAATGTATTCCTTTCACATTTCTGTTTTCAAAATGATGTGAAAGAGGAACAAAATTGTGGATAGTTGACCTAGAACTGGTTTAAAAATTTAAAGCTAGCATCTCTCATAATAATGATCCGAAGCGCAAAGGGAAAGTAGCTACCTTTGAAGTTGAAAGTCTAGACCTACTTTCTGGACTGAGAGATGCAGGTGTAGCAGCCACTACGGTTCTGCACACTCCTTCCTCTGAGCTGCGCTGGTGCTTCTACCATGCACGAAGGGGGGTATTAGCAGCCCTTTTTCCTTTGATCAGGTCATTGCCAGAACTGGCACAGCTTACATGTGTTTACTAAGCCCCCCATTTGTCTGGCATTTTCTAAAGTCTGTGGGTGTTAAGCAAACCTACTCACCTGCACACAAGACTGCCATAAACTATAGTGACTTACAAAGGTCAAAATCCCATATGGTGTACTTCTAAAGCCTAAGGCTGGAATCTGCCTTCACAAACTGTACTAGTTAAACCGGCAACTATAAAACCCAGCCCATGGCACAAGGTCAAAACCCCACAATACCCATCCCTGGATGCCGAAAACTGTGGCCTAAAGCCTGTCGTCTAGGCCCCATTGGGAGCTTTAGTCTACAGGAGCTGGTTTTCCAAATTCCAATTCTTTCCTATTTCTGAAGGTTTTCAACCCAATTAGCTGGATGTTGGGGTTCATAGGGAAAATCAATAGCATCCCATTTTTTCTTGCTCCAGTTCAGATACTGAGATAGCTATAAAGTCAAGAGGCTGACGATGAACATGTCGTCTTTGTCACCAATGAAGTGGTTGGAGAATATGGCTCAGTCATGAAGGTCACGTGGGCTTGCTAGAGCGTCTCTGCCTGGCAAGGACACTCCTCCTTCCACCGCCCTCCAACAAAGGCAGAGCTCCTGGCGGTGGCGCCCTGGCCAAGGAGTGTGAGTACAGGGCGTGCCGAGAGATGGAGCTAAGGTGTACACTGGTAAATTCCTCTTCTGGGAGCAAAGGAATATCCTCTACCAGAGGTCTTTCCACAGCAGAACCTGAAGTCCAACACTAGGCACAGGGAATTCGATCCATTTTTTAGATCAGGATCTTGGAGCAAAGAGCCTGTCAAGTCTTAGGGTCTCAGAATTCCCTATTCACTCATTAGTCATTCCTGCAGTCATTCAAAAAGATTGATATTTTACTACATGCCCCACATTGTACTAGAAACTAAAAAAAAAAAAAAAAAACAGCAATAAGTAAGACTCATATGGTTCCTCATACAATTTCCAATCTTGTGTGAAAAACTGGAATCGAACAAATGCCTCCCCACATCATGACTGCCAAATGTAAGAAATCACATGGCTCACTTCATGAGAGAACATCCAAATCACAGTGACTTAAGCCAAAAAAAAATTTGCTCAGATAATTAAAAGTTGAAGTTTTTAGGCATGTCTGGCAATGGGGTTATCAAAGCCGTCTGAGCTGGTTTCTCTTTCTCCATTTCACAGCCCCGCTTCTGTTGTGTGGGCACTGTTCTCAGACGGCTCCTATAGAGAGGGCAGCTCTAGATCTTACACCTCAACTTTAGGCCCAGTGGAAGAGAGTGAGAATCTTTATTCTAGCATTCGCAGAGAACAGTCTTACTGAATAACAAGCGCATGTGCATACCAGTCACTTTGAGGTAGGTCCGAATAAGACATGTGGTCTGTGAGTTGAGAAAATGTAGTTCCCCAGAAAGGCTGGAAAAGGCTATTAGAAAGCTGAATGGATGCAGGGCACAAAACCCTGGTCATTCACCATGAGTGAATTACTTGGACAACAGAGAAGGCTTCTCCTTGGATGCTATGGGGTTTCAGATCTGAAGGATGTGTAGAAGTTAGTGACCTTTAGAGAAGGCGAAGAGCCTTCCAGGTTGAGGGGACAGCAGGTGAAAGGTCGTCAGGGAACGCGGTGGGAAGAACACCACACTTAAGGCGGCATTGGTCAAAAAGTGATAAAGGGGCAGAGGGACAGGAGAGGGGGTAGAAAATGTAATGGGTGTCCGGCTACATCAGGTCTTGCCGATCATGGCAGCGACTTGATAATTTTTGTTTTAATTTGGCCATATGGATCAACGGATGGTAGACAATAGACCAATTTTTTTTTTAAAGGAAGTTTATCTGGGTGACTATCATATTCCACAGACAATGTTCCAATACAACCTCAAGGGCCTGCCCATTTTTAAAAATGTGCTTGAATATGTATGTATGTCTGATATTTCTTGAGATAAGTGGTCTTTCTGCTGCTGGGCATTGGAAATCACTGTGCTCGCCAGGTGCGTTCTATACAATGGTACTTAGTGGGAGTGGACTAGGCAACATACTGATAAACAGTGGTGTTATCATTCTCTTTGGATTTAGACTCACACACCTTTCAAGCAACTTAAAAAAAAAACTTTTAATGGCTGGAACTGGACCAGTTCTAAGCAATGGTTGAGCATTAAGAAAAGAAGAATAAGTGTGCAATTTCTCAGCACAGCCATAATTTCACCAAACATGAGGTGTCAGGCTGAACCACAGGGTTCATGCTTAGCTCCATCAGTGTCTCTTTGGAGATCAAGATGTTTTAGAAGACAGAAAAATCTTAGGGAACAGAAGGCAGTAGACAAATCAGCCAGAGAATTCTCTTCAAATTGCTGGCAAACATTTCACCTTACCACTTCCCCGATTATTAAGAGATCAAATATTGCTGTGGAGATAAGGGGAGGGGTGAAGAACTGCGGACGCTGTACTGAGAAAGCCAATGACCGAAAGATGCCTATAATCCCAACAAAACTGAGAAGAAATAAATGCCTTTCTAAGGGAAATGGAAGAAACAGAAAGAAGTGTGGCACAGACAGTTTGAAAGGAGGTTAAATCATGGAGTGGATCCTCTTGCTAAAGTAAGGTCAACAGCAGTGATTTGACACTATTTTTCTAGATTTTCTTTACTGGAGCAATAGTAGAAAAAAATTAGGGGTGATGCAAAAATGGACCTAATCTGCCATCCCTCAGCAAAAATAGAATTGCAGCTAAGTGAGGCAATGCGTGGTGACTAGACATATGTGGCGATTATCCTTGCAATACCTACACGTAACAAATCATGATGTTGTACATGTCAAACTAATACAATGCTATGTGTCGATTACATCTCAATAAAACTGGAGTAAAACAAGTAGAAAATGACAAATGAAAAAAGTCTTGTTTATGCCACATGTGTACAGCTGCTGAGTCAGAAATATAGGCAGTCTTGGACTAAGGAAAGAAGGGAGGAATGTCAAATCAATGGACAGAAGTCTCTCTTAGGAGTAGGGGTTGCTGCAGGGAGCCCTAGCTTCCTGAGGATCGAAAGTATCAAAAATGTAAGTGGAGATCTCAGAAACAGAAACGTAGTCAGGCACACCTGAGAGCTAGCCTAGTACTGCGGCACCCGGAGAAAAGGTAAAGATAAATCTCATGCCTTAGCTTATGTCTGCCAAGGTCTCCACCATGTTTCTGGCACAAAAACCGTGGATGGCTTCAGGGTTTAGAGTCTTGGGCAGAAGACTCTGGTTTGGGGACAGGCACATCTGAATGTGCGCAGTGAGTCTCTGCTTCTTGTGGTAAGGCTCCCTCCTCCAACTGGTGAGCGAAATAAAGGAACTATTCTACCATCGGGCCAGTTATTTCAAAGCTGGCTAGGAGAAGAAAGGGGAAAAAAAACAGGAGGCTGGACTGCAAGGAAATTAGGCGGTGATGTTTTTGGGTCAAATTCCAGAGCTTTGATACTAAACTACTTCGGGCAAGCGCGATCCCATATATCATCCTGGCCTGTGTCTAGTGTCAGAAGAGATTTGTGAGCATTCTCTGGGCTAACAGCCTTGAAAAATCGCTACGCGGTTATTCCAGCCACTTTTTCCAGGATGAGGGCTTCTTTCCATGTTTCTTTCTGAGATCCAAAATGCCATGCGAATGACCAGCCCTGGTCCCTTCATTGTTTGGGGTCAGATAGAGTCTGGCAGAGCAGTGATGGGCTTTGGTTTTGCAAACTGATGGTTGCACAACTTGAGGAATGGATAGCAGTTCCCTCGGAGAGAATGGCTTTCTCAGCATATGGGAACCACAAGAATTAAGAAGATCTTGTAGCAAGCTGGCTGGCATGAGCCAAATTCCTAGGAATAATACAGTGGATCACTGGGGACTCTCTCCTCCCCACCAGCCAGGGTGCATGCCACAGCTCACAGAAGCTGATTTACAGTGTTGCTAATCTCTCTCCTACCTCGTCTCGGTCTCGCTCCAGATCAGAAGAGTTGGTCTTTGGTTGCTGGGTCCCTGGAAAAAATAGTTTCCCACCATTCTTTTTGTCTTTATCTTTAGCAGAGATTGAAGGAGGCAGACAGAATGAGGTCTGTCTGCAGTCAGCATGGCAGGGAGAACTGTTTACATCTGTTTGAGTCTATGGGAAGCCACTGCTCACTCCCGGAATGGTTGCTGAGAAACAGCATGCACAGATGTGGGTGAGAGGTAGCGGGGGTGCCACAGGAGAGGGAAGGGCGAGGGCATGGGGAGGGAGGGAAGGGCTGCTGGCAGAGCGCAGCCTGTTTGGAGGTTGTTGGTACAGCACGTGATTGCATTTTCTGTCCTGTCCACATTGGGGAATCAATCTCTCTCTCCTCTCTCTCCCTCCCCTTTCATGTCTTGTTTAGCTACTCATAAATTCTCATGAGCCTTCCCTAAGATCTTTCACCTTTCTTCTTTCTTTTTCCCACCATTGCCCAAAGTGAAGACAGACTTGCTTAGAGGCCATTTGATGGGCAAGCTGGTCAGGATCAGGCTCTGGGATGAAATGGGGACCCTGGTGGGTCCATGCCTGGTAGTCGGCACCAGCTTCCTGCTCCTTTCCTCTTCCTCCACCGTAATCTTGCCAATACGCTCTTACCTTTGAGTGATGGTTTAATAGGTAAATGTAGTAGCCCTTTTTATCCATGAGAATCCTGCCCAAGACTCCCAGTGGATGCCTGAGACTGTGGATAGTACCAAACCCTGTGTATACTATATTTTCCCCATATATAATATCTATGATAAATTAGGCACAGTAAGAGATGAACAAAAATAACTAATAATGAAGCAGAATAATTATAACAACATAGTGTAATAAAAGTTATGTGAATGTGGTCTGTTTCTCCAGTGATTTTTATAGTTTTTAGTTCAAACCTACTCCCGAGTCTGTGTAACCACCCCTTACATTCAGGAGATGGCTTAGTGTCTCGTTCCTGGGGATCCCTTTCTTAAGTTTTCACGTGGGCTCACTGTTTTCTAGGTAGCTTGCTGGCCACATTTGGAACACATTTTCTGTCTATGTCCTGCACCCACACATTTAATCCCTTTTTCTTTTGAACTAAGCACTTACATGCTGTGACTGTAACTTTTGCAGGTTGAGGTGAAACAGCAAAACTTTCTTTTTCCTTCTTCAGTTTCATGGGTAGATTTGTTCTTACCATAGGTCTTAGTAAACTGAGCATACATTTTTCTTTCTATTACATCCACAATTTGTACCTTTTCATTTACAGGAAGCATCACTGCTTTTGCACTTTGGGGCCATTATTAAGTAAAACCAGGTAAACACAGCGATACTGTGATAGTCGATCTGAAAACCGAGGTGGCTATGAAGTGACTAGCGGGCAAAGATGGATGCTCTGGACAGAGGGATGATTCATGTCGTGGGCAGAACAAAGTGGGGCAGCAAGAGATTTCGTCACACTACTCAAAATGGAGCACAATTGAAAACTTATGAATTGTTTATTTCTGGAATTTTCCACTTAATACTTTTGTACCAGGGCTGACTGCAACTGAAACCACAGAAAGGAAAATGGCAAATAAAGGGAGCCTACTGTATGTGTCTTTTCTTACATTCAGAGGTACACAAACTTCTCTCTGCAGAGGAATAAAAAATTATTCATGTCAACCAACTGGCTAAGGCATTCCAAAGGTATGTATTCATGGCATATATTTTTACATGTTAATATATCTAATATATCCTTATATGTTAATATATCTCTATATACATGAGATCATACGGAGTTGGGCATATTCGAGCAGCCATCATTGTTTTCTCTATCTTTTTTTCCTTCAGAAATGGGTACCATTTCATAGTCTGCTGATCAAAGGCATGCTGGAAAATCCAATGCTTTGACCAAAGATGCTTTGCAGAAATAGTGAGTGAGGCAGCTCTTACCTCTTTCCACAAATTTCCCTGATTCGTAAAATGTAACAGCGAAGACTCCTAGACACTGGTCCTGGCCGAATAGCTTAGTTGGTTGTAACGTCATCCGGATATACCAGGGTTGTGGGTTCTATCTCTGGTCAGGGCACATAGAGGAATCAATCAATAAATGCATAAATGAGTGGGACAACAAATTGTTGTTTCTCTCTTTCTCTCTCTCTACCTTCCTCTCTCTCTCAAATCAGTCATCATCATCATCATCGTCATCGTCATCGACTCCTGGAGACCATTGATTCCAAGCCTCTTTGTTTTACAGAAGAGAAACCGAGGACCAGAAAAGAAACCTGATTTGCACAGGGCCCCTATTTATGGTGGACTTGGAACCAGCATTTAGCTCTCTGACTCCTTGGCTAGTCCTATTTTTAGTCAACAGCAAAACCCCGAGGGTTCCTTTCCCACTCCTCAAACCCTGCTATGTGTAGGGACAGATAGGGTGAGGTTGCTCTCAGTTGTTCATTTCTCACACTCTTCAGCTTCTACATGGGGCACTTATTTGCAGTTCCTTCTCCTGTCTCATAGAGATTCCCGGTTCACAGTCCAAGTTAACACCAGAGAATTCCTTCCCATGGGCATGCAGGATATGTCAGCAGTTTTCATCTCATCTGGGACAAAAGTGGCAGGACCTCAGAACTCTTGCTTTTTAGGACTCAGCTCAATCTCTACCTGACTCAGCAGAGGTTTCTGGGTTCTCCTTTCCTGGCGCCGAGCAACTCCCAGATCGACATTTACCAGAAGCGGTGGGCTGCCTCTCTGTTTCTGCAAGGAGAAGACCAAAAGAGCTGACGATGACCATTGAGAAAGCAAATTCTCTACACATAAACACAGCAGCCCCTGCTCTATAAATAACCCTAATTAAAATGAAAACACCCGCATCGTCTCATCTCGTTTTATTTTCTCTGTTGGACATCATGGGAGGTCCTTGTAGCAGAGTCTCTGGTGCTTGCCAACAATAACCAGGCTCTGAGAAAGAGAAATTTCTATGCTTCTTCAACGTTTCTTGCTAACTGCAATCTGACTCTTTCTTGAGGTTTAATGCTGGTCCTTCTGGCTTTCCCCTCTTGTTCTTAAGGTGACTTTTAGAGCCCTATCCCTGACTATATTCCCCTCCTAAAGTTTCAAGCAAAAGCCAGTTGATTAATGAAACCAGTTCAGCAGGGCTTAATTCATCATGCAATTCAAATAGTGCCAGGAGGGTTTCCCTTGGAGGGAAGACAGTGGCTATTCTCGTCTTGTTTTTAAAAGGGACCAGATAACCTTAGACATAGCACAGAAATCTCTTTCTCTTAGAAACCAGTGGGAGTGGGAGAAATGGCTCAGCTGTCTGAGGGGCTGAGAAGACTCCTGGGGCTCAAAGGGAGGGCGCTGCAGTGGCCTGGTCTCTGTGCAGTGGCCTGGTCTCTGTGTGGGGATGTGGCTGCAGGGAGCAGCCTCAGAGCAATTGACTGCGTGCACAGAGCTTGCCAAGGTCCCTGCCCTGGCCCTGCCCCGTCTCCTGAAAGAGGGGCTTGAGATTTTCACATCCTGTCTTGAAGCCTGGAGGGATTCTAGGAGATCATACTACATAGCTCTAGGGCTCAGGGAAAGGATCTGGGACAGGAAAACTCATGAAATCACCCAACTTAGAACAAGCGTTTATAAAAATTTTCACTTAGAAATACTTGTCGTTCGGTTCCTAATTTTGTAAACAAGAGAAACAGATTGAGAAGGTTTACTTGCTCAAGTTTATGCAGATAATCCGTGGCAGAGTCAAGGCGGCTCATACGTGAACTGAGTCTAGGTGGTCTCTTTAAAATCACACTCTGCATTTGCGCATCTCGTGCCAACTTCAGATCTCCAAACACTCCCACACTGTTAGGCCACAACTATTTATTGAGTGTAAATATTTAGTGCCCCTCAGTGCTTCCAAGCATCCCATGAATGACTATCATTTTTCTAATGACATTGAACTCATCTGGTTTGAACTCAGCCTTTTCCACTGGTTGTAAAGATTGAAACCACGTCTTATTCATCTTCATATTGCTGGCATGCTATGTTTGCCGAAGATTACTGTTATTTTTCAGATCCAATTCTGTTCTAGATGCCTAAGAAGATGTGAAAGATAAAGTATATTCCCTCCATTCCAGCAGCTCACAGCCTGACGGAAAGTGTGAGAAATACACAGCGACCCTTTCAAGTTCCCTCACACAGGGACATCTTCGGAAATCACACATTCAATAAAATTCAAAAACTTTAACATGACATTCAAAGTGATCCTTCTCTTGGTCCTATTATTATCTTACTTACCCTATTCCCCTGCATGTGTTTCAACTGTATGGACAGTTTAAAGGGCCCTGAAAAGTCCCTCCATTCCCCAACTTCCGTCACTTTCCGTATGGAGTGACCTCCTTCCTCAGACTCTGTGCTGAAATCCAGCCTGTTCTTTAGACAAGATCCATGTCAAACACGACTTTTTCTGGATGACTTCCACACAGGGGTGTCTTTGAGAGTCCTTCGGCATACTCATTTTCTCTTTCTCGTGACTCTTAATGCAGGGCCTTTCATACCGCGGTCGCTGACTGTGTCGTGTGAGTTATACATCCGGTTCCTTCCTCAACCTGAGTGTTTGTCATATCTCACCAGTTTCTAACTCAGTACCTGTCAGTGCCTAGCACAGAGAGTATAAATGCCATGCTCAAATCACCTTTGTGGAATGGATAAATAAGTCTACCTTAGTAGCCTGGCATTATTGTAGACGGGGGATTGTATCTTGCCCTTGCATCCCCACCACATCAAGGTCTTTCTTCTAATGGTATTGGCTTAATCTAGGTTTGTTGATTGAAAGAATAACTAGGAATTACAAACAAGCCTGTCAAAATAATGAAGTAGAGGATGTTTCCTGAAGGTATTTGCTTAGGAAGTAGAGTTAAGCAGTACAGACACTGAGCTCCCTTGAGAAGGGAGGGGAAGAGTGCAAGGATGGAGGAAATCAGAAAACGATCAATAAGGAATATTCTAAAAAGGGGTCCAGAAAAGTCAATGGCATAGGCCTTGGTTACATGGCAGGCCTTTAGAGGATGGCAAAGTGAGTGGAAAGGTTTTGGTTTGGAGGTCAGAAAATCTTTGGCAAGTTGTTTTATTTACTTCTAGCTTCCATTTTCTGCCCTACAGGAGAGTAATTTGTTTCAGACCCATTGGGTGAATCAAATGAAAGAAAATACAAATACACTTTTAAGCTGTTACTCTTTTTGACATTTGATGCAGCTGCTGGCATTTCTCTTCTGGGACTTCTCCATTGAATTGATATTTCTTGTTTGTTCTTGCTGTCTCTACACAGGGATTATATTACTTGTGAAAGGAGGATCTGCAGATCAACGTACTCACTGTCGGTGTTCCCTCTAGAAATCTTAAGTGAATATTCACAGATGTAGCTATAAAATTCTTCTGGACAACATTGTTTATAATAACTGAGAACCAAATACAATCTAAATATCTAGCTATAGAGAACCGAATAAAATATAAAACAGCTATATAATAAAACATCCTTCAATATAAATTCCAGTCAATCTGTAAAATAAAAATGACCATCACATTTTTGGTATCCATTTGCTTTTAGTTAATTGTTTAAAGAATTGCTGACCTTTTTTTTTTTGTGTATTGGCTCCCTGTGTGTGTATAATATATATCACACATATCACCTATATTTTATAGTCAATATTTATATTTATTTACATATTTTCTGTGTTTGTTTTTCGTTTGCAAATGTCTTCCAAAATGTGGAAGCCAAGTACAGGTGGACACAGCTTCCGTCGCCCAACCAAGACCCCTTTGAGAGTGAACGCTGGTGGCAGGAATGATGTAACAGGAAAACAAGCGTGCACTCCAGTTGCCAGGCTGACATTAGGAGCACATGGCTACTCTCACACACCAAGGCTTCCAGCTTTCTCGTTCTCTGTTCCGTATTCTTGTCCAAGGTTCACTTAAAAAATATGCTTTTTATTTTGTAATGATTTTAGATGGACAGAAAAGCTGCAACTGTACCAGAGAGTTCCCCTATGCCTCTCGCCCAGGTTCTCCTAATGCTCGCCATCTTGGTACAGTCGTCAAAAGCTAAGGGAATGGCATTGGTGTGTTACTATTAACTAAGCTTCCAACTTTGTCAGTTTTTACAATACTAACCCTTTCCTCCTCCAGGATCCAATCCAGGAAACTATATTGCATTTAGTCATTATGTCTCCTTAGCTGCTTATGATTTGTGATAGCTCTTTTTCATTGTTTTTTTAAAATGATCATTATGGGGTTTTTTTTTTCGTTTTTTTTTTTTTTAGAAGCAGGAACTCTCATTTATTGCTGGTGAGAATCCAAAATGGTACAGCCATTTTGGAAGACAGCTGGGCAGTTTCTTACAAAACTAATACACAATTACTATATAATCATTATAGTTTTGAGTCGTACTGACAGGGTAATTTTTTCTGCTGTTTTTCTTATGATTAGAACGGACTTATGGACTTTGGGGAAGAAGACCATAAAGGTGAGGTTCCTTCCTTTTCACATTATATTAGGAGGTACATGTTGTCAAACATGTCTTATCACTAGTGAGGTTAACCTGGATCGGTTGATTAAGGCAGTGTTTACTTGGTTTTTCCATTGTAAAATGATCTTACTTTTTAAATTGGAATTTCAATCCCAGTCATAAAATATTCAATATTGCTTGACCTGATGTTTCTCATAGATTTTCTTTAATTTGCAAAATGTCAGGTCTATAGTCCCAGAGTGAAGAACAAGTCTAAATATTGCTGTAGGAACAAAACTCCTTCCCTGAAATGTATAACCAATGGCTCCTTAAGTGGAATCTGTCCTCCAAAATGTGGTGCCACCAAAGTTGTAGAAAGAACAGGGTGCAGAGTGGCTGGTCCTGGAAAGGGGGGCATGTCCAGGCCAAGAGTTCCATGATGCCACAATCCAAATACAATCCAGGCTTAATTTTCTTAAACAATACCCTCTCACAATTCTTAGAGTCACTCCAAGGTAGAGGTTATGGGAGGATGAGAAGATCGGCCCCAGGTGCAGGCAATAAAAGGATGCATTTTCTAGAAAGAATTTAAAATAATAATGAAACTCACTGTAAGTCGATCTTCCTTTTTCCAATCACCATGCACTGGCAATTCTAAATAACATGTGGTCAAATATTCTTCCGCACCAGGGTACGGGTCACACACTACCCTCATCTTTGGCAAGTCACTGACCATTCTTGGCTAAGATATTGGATGAGTGCTCCAGCTGTCTTAAGATATCTTAAAGGTTGGATTGGCATAACGGTTAAATGCCCCAGCTGTAGTCTAGCCTCCGTCATTTCCCAGTTTTGTAATTTCAGCAAGTTACTTATCCTAAATATTTCTTCATTAGTTAAGTGAGAATAATTTAATGCATGATTTAATTAATGTAAAATGTTTCATACATGTGGTAGAGCTCAATATTTAAAGAAAGAGTCCTAGTTCAACCACTTGCTCCTGGCAACTATAGTAGACGATGTCAACTTTGAGAATAGGAGATGTTTGTCAGTCTAATACTTTCTGGCCTTCAAAATGCTTTTGGCTTTCAAAAGTGCACACCATATTCCCAGGAAGTAACTGAATTCTGGGCAGAATTGGTCAGGAGGATTGGTTTTCTGGGTCTTCTGGTTCAGTTTCAATATGTGTGTCTTCCTAAAAAGATTAAATTCATTGAAGACCTTTCAGAAACACTAAAACGTATGAACAGTGACAGCACAGGGAGCCCTTGGAGTTGTGGGTACGGGGGTAACTACCTGAGAGAGACCTCCACTTAGGGTGCACGGGGAAGCCAACCCTGAGGTCAGGGAGAGCTCTTTGAGAGTTTTGGGGGGCCAAGGGGAGGACAGGGTCACATACAAGCCACACTCAGGTTATCTGAGTTTCATCATCATTACTACTTGTGATTCTGAGCATGTTCCATGGGCAGAGACACTCAAATCTTGGAGCACATATAAATCCATATTTATTTATTTAATTTATTTTGGGGGGGTTGAAATGTTTCATTATGCATTTACTTATTTATTTATGATGTTTTAGTTTTATTTTTATTGTTTATGCTGTTACAGTTGCTCCTGCTTTTCCTCCCTTGCTCTACTTCCACCCAGCCCCACCCTCTCCCTACCCCAAGCCCAGCCCATATTGTTGTTCATATCCATTGGTTGTGCATAAATGTTCTTTGGTTAATCCCTTCACTGTCTTTCATCCTGTTCCCCTCCATTTTGCTGGCAACTGTCAGTCTGTGTTCTGTATCTAAGCTTCTGTTACTATTTACTTTGTTGGTTTATTGTGTACATTAGATTCCACATGTACGTGTGATCACGTGGTATTTTTCTTTGAGGATAAGTCACTTAACATAATTTTCTCCATTCATGCCATTGCAAAATGTGAGAGTTTCTACTGTGTAACATTCCATTGTGTAAATGTACCACAGTTTTTTTATCCACTCATCTACTGATGGGCACTTAGGCTGTTTCCAGATCTTGGCTATTGTAAATAGCACTGCTATGAACATAGAGGTGTATATATTTTTTGTATTGGTGTTTTAGGATCCTATATTCCCCAAAGTGGAATCACTGACAAAAAGGAGTTCCTTTTTTAATTTTTAAAGGATACTGCATATTGTTTTCCACAGTGGTTGCACCAGTCTGCATTCCCACCAGCAGGGTGCTAGGGTTCCCTTTGCTCCACAACTTCATCAACATTTGTTGTTTGTTGATTTATTGATGGTAGTCATTCTGACAGGTGTGAGGTGATACCTCATTGAGATTTTAATTTGCATTTCTCTGATGATTAATGATGATGAGCACTTTTTCATGTGCCTAGAGAAACTCTGTGTATCCTCTTTGGAAAACTCTGTATTCAGGTCTTTTGCCCATTTCTTAATAGGGTTGTTTGTTTTTTAGCATTGGGTTGTATTAGGTCTTTGTATATTTTGGAGATTAAACCCTTGTCAGATATATCATTGGTGAAAATGTGCTCCCATACAGTGCATTCCATATTTGTCTTGCCAATGGTTTCTTTAGCTGTATAGAAGATTTAAATTTGATGTGGACCCATTTGCTTATTTTCTGCTTTCTTTCCATTGCCTTAGGAGATATATCATCAAAAATATTTCTACATTGAATATCTGAGATCATAAATCCACCTTTAGAATGGACCAAAGGATCTATGTATTAGGTTGACAGCCAACAGTATTGCCAACAGCTAACCAAGTTCAGCAACTAGCAGTAAACAGACTGAAAACAGTTGACAAAAATTGTCTTGTGGAGCAAATGACACAACACCTACATCTGGCCATCCTCATCCAGCAGTGAATCGGAGATGCATGGATCCAGGGTCAAATGTCATACAGGTTCAGACTGAAAAATCTCACATGGGTCACTTGACCCACTTAGGGGTGGGTCACTTGCCTCTCCACCCCTCGGTGCTGTTACTCTGAGCCACTTCTCTGAGAAACATCTTATACTCCGTCGGAGCTGTTAAAACCACCTGCCTGACTCCTGCAAGGTGGGAAAACTCTTAGATCATCTGTAATACCCTTGGGATGAACCAGTCTTTCCAGAAATGAGCAGATTGTGGAGTCTGCAGTGAATTTCCTGTGGCTTTCTTATCCTTTGTGAGGACCTTCCCTTCACAGGGACAAAGCACTCTGGAATTAATACTCCAAAGCATGACTTGGAGACCTGTCATGCTACATATTCACAGAATTTCACCACATAAGCTGGAGGAATTCTCAAGTGAAAAGATATATTGGTTTTCCCTGAGTAAATTTTTGGGTCAGTGACTATAGGTCTCCGTAGAGATTGTATTTAACCCATTATATTTTCTTCTGATTTTGGTTATGCCACATTGAGTCTGTAAGATTGGGACACCTTACCTGGTACCCTCCATAAAAATAAAAACTTGTTGAAAAAATAAGTCGCTATATGTGGTATCAACCCTTTTGGGTCTCAACTGAATTCACAGCCGTATGCCTTTTGGTCACCTAGCTTTGTGATGTTAGTAAATTTGGCAGGCACACTGAGGGGAAAGGTCTTTCAATTCCAGTTTAAATTAAATTAATAGGAGAAAAGGAGGTAAAAAATTATATCTAAACTCTCCCTGTAAATGATTAAGAATGTACTGTTGTTTATCTACTTTGCTGTAACACAGATTGCTACTCAAATTTTTTGGCCATCAGGCATCTTGGTAAATCAAGTGGAAATGTCCAGCAAACAAATAATTCCGATTTTATTGTTACATGGCCTGCTTTTTTTTTTTCTTCCTGTTGGAGGTACATAGTGAATATAGGATCAGAGGATAGTGAGAGAATCAACACAGAACAAATAGTAAGGAAAAATTAAATTTTCATAGATAGAAATTTTCATTTCCCTACGTAAGTAGAGGGGAGAGCCTAAGAGGAATCCTGTCCATGACTTCTGTCCTGGAATCTGAATTCCCCTCGTCACCACCGATGAACGGAGTGTCCTCTCCAGTCTGTGACAGGTCCCTCCCAGGTGCCTGTTTACCTGATGTTGGTGAACGAGTTAGAGCCTTGCTAATTCCTGGGCAAGGCATGACTGTAGGGCTTAGCACCCAGCAAACTCAGATCCCAAACTTTCCTGTGAGCTCAGCCTCTGGGTACGTGCTCCCTAACTGGGAGACCACTCCACTAGCTAATATGCAGTGAACGCCTGCTATACACTATAGAAAAAGGAAAAGTGCCATTGATCAACAAGTTCAGTTCCTCCTCGGTCTTCTGAAGTGGAGGCGCTCATAATCCACCAGGTAAGAATCAGACGGATTTTTCACGGAAAGATCCCAGGTAGTGTGAGTGCTTGTCAGACCCTGTGGGAGAGACCATCGAGTCCCTCCCAAACAAATAGATCTGTTGGGCTTTTGTTTTTCCTTGATGATTAACTTTTCCAAGAGACTTTAAGAAGAATAATGTGTTAGGGCAGGTGCATCTCCTTTCCTCTCGAGAAACGTTCGTGGGCAGCTAACATTAGAGGGGAGAAGGCGGCAGGTGATTGTATTGGTCAGGTAGATGGTAGTGGGCAGATGGTTGGGCTTTGGAGTCCAACGATCTATGTTTAAGTCCCATTTCATCCTTAAAATATGTCTGATCTTGGACAAATGATTAATTCCAATGTCTTGTTTTTCTCATCCATAAATCAGGTGTGTGCAATTAGCACCCGCATCAAAGGGTCATCATACAGATGAAATGAAACAAAGCATGCCGTGCTCACAACGTATTAGCTTTCATGATCATAAATGCTACACCAAATCAGAGCTACTCTTGCCTCATCTTCTCCAAATACCTCATCTGAGGTGTAGGATTGACATTCATACCTAGGATCTGCAACTTCTCACTCAGTGGAGAATTCTGGCCTCAGGCTGTATTTGTGGTGCTCAGGTTGGCTAAACGCTTTGTATAGACACCATTGAGGGAACTCACACTGGTTTTTCAGGCACGTCTCATTGTGTGGTTTGGTTGCTGCTGGCTGGTGATGAAAATAGGACCTATTTCCAATTTAGATAAGTCACTTAGCATAATAACGGGGTTTAAAAAATTAGCTGGGCATTTTGTATGAGTCAACAGTGGGATGTGATATCAAAAATGACAACGTAAACTCAGGTTGTGATAATGGACATCTGGGAACTAGAACAGGAAAAGATGCCTCTGGTGTATTCCGTGCGGGTCAGACCTCCTCTGGCATATCTTGTTAATTTCTGAGCATTGAACTTTAAAAGAACTATTGATAAATCTGAACAAGTTCAGAACTTCAGAACCAGTTTAGCAAAGGGTCTTGGGACTATGTAACCAGGGATAGTTGAAGGAGATGGACAGACAAAACCAAAAGGGGACACTATCTTGTGTCCAAATATTTACAAGGGAGAATAATTAAGCATTATTTTTTCCAAAGAGGAGAACTTAAATGGTTATAGTAGTTTGGTTGGGGAAGAAGTTTAACACTTGGCTTAATGCAAGGAAAGGAAAGTCCTTGAGGGTAGGGACTTTTTTGGTTTGTTTACTGCTTTTCTCTCGTGTTTGAAATAGGCTTGGGCACCCAGTTGTCACTTAATAAATGAGTAATGGTTTTTCAAACAGTCAGAGCTGCCTCAAAATGGACTGGTCTTCTTTATCCTTGGAATAATCCAGATATGATCTTTGGCGAGATGTGATAGAAGACATCAAACATGAAATGTGGGTTGGGCTAGGTGACCTTCAAGGTCTATACCAACCTTGAGAGAGAATTAGTCTATAAACCGTTGGAAGGATTAGCACCCGCTGAACAAACACAAAGTTTAGGGCTCTTTCAAAGCAATCTCTCAACAATTCATTTGTCCCCCAGCACCCCATCCCCACTCTGAGTTTTGATTATAACAGACTCATGGCCGGCAGGGGGGTTCATTCGTTAACTAAACGATGGGGATGGCTTCTCTGATCTGACAAAGACACAGCTTTAGGCTCTGATTTCCATCATCTTCTCCAAAGGGCATCCCTGAATGGAGTCTGGCAGTCATCAAGAACAGGGAGGGATGCACCGTTCACTCAGAATCCAGGGTTGGTGAGTCCCTCCTTCCTCTGCCCATCACCTCTCACCCCTACAGCCAGTAAAATGCCTGCCCTGCTCTGTAAAAGCTGCTTGGCCCGCTTCTGTCTACACACTCCACCCCCGCACTTTTTTTTTTTATCAGAGCCGGAACCAAATTCCCTGAGCCCCTAACTGGTATATAGACTTCGAGTATAAACACAATCCCTGGCATTAATCATGGGTAATAGAAACCAGAGATGAAATGTCACGTAGCTGGCTCTCCTGCTGCTGAGTCAATGCAACTTAAAAAAAAAAAAAAAAAGCACACTGAGAAATACAGGCGCAGGCTGGGAACAGAGCATGAAAGAAATTCCAAAGCATATTTTGCTTTCCCCATTTGCTTTTCTTTTTAATTGCACAGGAATTCAGTAACCAGAAAAACATAAAGAATTAAAAATAGAATCAGGACTTCTAAGGATCTGTAACAGAGTAGTATGTGGGGAGAAGCTTTTGTTATTTAGATACCATTCTTGTAGCAAGAGATTTAACTATTTTGACATGAAAAATATACACTATCCCTTTGGTGACTGCCTCCTCACCTCACTCATGGCTCTCAGCAGCCCCGTTGTCGAGCATCGATGGTGGTGGACAGAGAACTAGTCTTGAAGGTAGAAGATCTAAGTTAAAATGTTATTTCTCTCCTTTAGTGTTTTTGTAACTGGGGTCAATTATTTACCTTGCTTCTCAGTATTAGTTAACTCATCTGGAAAATAAGAATAAGAATATCCACCACACAGGATTTTAGAGATGATTTTAGAATCTTCTATCCTGTCCCAACTCTGAAATAAAGCAGGCACTTGACAAAGGTTAACTAGACCTGGACTTGGTTGGGAAACATCTCAGAAGCAGGCAGCCCAACACTACAGCCGTTCTTCACCCCAACCACTTCTCCTCCACCTCTTCCTCCTCCTCCCGCACATGCGCATGGAGTATCATAATTACAGCTGACCACAGAAATGGTTCTCATCACCTTGGTCCGTATAACTGGAGTCAAGTTTCTTGAAAGTAATGCAGAGACTAATAGAAAGTATTTAGTAAATGCCCAGATCATGGCATTCCTTTCTTTGGGTAAAAGCGGCTATTTCTTTTACTTTCAACAATATTTGGTTTCAAGCTTCTGAATCAAATACAGGTTTTCATAAACTATTTACATTTTTAATTTCCTCTTTTAGGTCTTTTGCGAAAGTTTATTTGGTGCTCTTGGAAGACATCAGTGAGTTTAGCTCCTTGTGTGTGGTTCGAAGTGAACTGTGTAACATGGTATTCTGATACAGTGGAAACAAAACAAGACCACAAGAGTATTTCATGCATTGATCCAAGTCTGCCGTTAAGTTGCTCTTGACTTTGAGTGAGTCACTCAGGCTTTCTAGGTCTCAACGTTTCTCATTCTGTCTGTCCGTCTCTATGTCTATCTGTGTATCTATACACGCATCTATTCATTTATATTCATATATTAGAAAATCACACACACACAATACAACCCAACCGGTAATCTTGAATACCCTTTCCAGCTTTAAGTGTCTGCGGTGTCATGCCAAATTTTATTTTATTTAAAAAGTAATTTATTTATTTATTTTTCTAGAGAGAGGGAAAGGGAGGAAGAAAGATAGGGAGAGAAACGGTGATTAGCTGCCTCTTGCATGCCCCCGGTTGGGGACCGAATCTGAAACCCAGGCCATGTACCCTGACTGGGAATAGAACTGGCAGTTTTAGAATCTTTTAGTTTGCAGGATGACGCCCATCCCACTGAGTCATGTCAGTCAGGGCGTAATGTTGAATTTTATGCTCATTTTGTGAGTTAGGTAGTAAAGTCTTGGGATATATTTATTTGATAGCCTTCTATTTAGTGTAGTGCATCAACATTCATTCTTAAAAAATGACGACTGTAATTTCACTTACAGGATTCTTCCTTAATTAAAAAAAACCCTAAATTTGATAATAAAACAAAAACAAAATATTTTCCCCAAAGATGTCTTTCATAGTACTAAAAAATTAGTGAAAATTACTGTTACCTAAAATAAGCAACTAAGCCAGTGTTTTAATGATTCACGGAGTGTCTCAATATTGTTATTTTTATGGCCATAAACATTATGTTTTTGAGGAGCATGTACTTAGATGAGAAATATATTCGATGTCATATGAAAAAAACACAGGTGGAGAAGAATACATAAGATGGGCAATGTTGTTAAAAGTATGTTATGTAATGGGGTAAGAAGTGGAGGAAAACGCAATAAAATTTATAGTGAGTGTTTTTGGATGGCTAGAACTATGGGTGATTAATAGTATAACAAGACAAAACATATCTTTATTCTCCAAATATTCTTATTAATTTAAAACAACATAAATGATAAATACTTTTCCAAGAGACAAATAGCATCTATTATAAAAAATGTTCACTCCATGAGAAATCTATCTTCCCGGGACTGGAAGTGTTCAGCTGTCGGGCACTTAACACAGAGACATTCGATTGCTTGGGCTTCCAATCTGATTTCTTGGAATCCGTCTGATTGTTTGGTGATTGTTTGGTGATTGTTTGACTACTTCTGCTGCTTTTTATTCAAAGTGATAAAGTTTTTATCCACTTGCATCTGTTGTTGAGGAAGCATCTGACTAGAGGAGCTATGGTTAAGACCCACATCACCACAGCTGACCAAAATGAGAGGCAAAGGGATGAAGAGCTGGATCCTTTGGTTCCCTTGCAGGGCAGGGAGCAGGTCAGTATCATGCTTTATTATGGTGACTCCATGTTTATTTCTTAAAAAAAATTTTTTTATTTATTTTTAGAGAGAGGGGAAGGGAAGGAGAGAGGAAGAGAAACATCGACATGTGGTTGTTTCTCATGAGCCCCCTATTGGAGACTTGGCCCACAACCCAGCCATGTGCCCTAACTGGGAATCGAACTGTTGACCCTTTGGTTCACAGGCTGGCACTCAATCCACTGAGCCACACCATCTAGGGATTATTTCTTTACTGACTAAGCTGTACCTAAATATATTATTTTATTCCCATTAACTGTTCTTATTTTTTTTTACTTCATAACTCACTTTTAGCTTATTTTTAAAGTGTACAGTTTAATGGTTTTCATTATATTTACAGAATTATGCAACTGTTGTTTTAATCAATTTTAAAGCATTTTTAAAATCACTCTCCCAGAATAACTCTGTACCCATTAGCAGCCACTTCTCTTTTCCCTCCATACCTCCCTCCCCTTAGGTTAGGCACTCAGCTTCTTTCTTTCCCTATAAATAAATTTGCTTATCCTGGGAATTTCATGTAGATGGAATGATACTCAGTCTTCTGTGACTGCCTTCTTTCACTTAGCGTAATGTTTTCAAGGTTCATCCATGTTGCAGCATGTATCAGTACTTGCTTTTTATGCCCGTGTAATATTCCACGGTGTGGCTATACCACAGTATATGTACGCATTCATCAGTTTACAGACATTTGGATTGTTTCTACATTTTGGTTATTATGACTGACGCTGCTACAGATATTCTTGTACCAGGATTTTATTTTTGTGGACACATAAGTTTTTATTTCTCTTGGGTATGTATGTAGGGATTGCTGGGTCATTTAGTAACAATGTTTACACTTCTGAGGCCCTATCAGAATTTTTCAAAGTGGTCATACCATTTACACTCTCATCAGCAATGAATAAAAGTCTCAACGTATCTACAGCCTCACTGACACTTGTATTGTCTGTAGCTTTGATTCTAAGCATCCTAGTGAAATACTATCTAATTGTGGTTTTGATTTGAATTCCCCTTGAATTCCCCTGATGTTTCCTGAAACTATTATTCTACTGTTAAAAAATAAAGTGAGGTTACTAAAATGTTTAAGACTTTTTTGAGCAACCATAGGTTAAAATCCAGCAGCACCAAACCAAAAATCATTAGGAATGCCCCACTGATAGGAACTAGGGGCAAGGCTTCGTGGAGCAGACACAGAGGCAAAGCAAGAAAGTGATTTGATTGGCAGTAGCGTAAGTGATTGCCTTATTTGGGAAAGCCTCGGTGGCTCTTTGTGATTGGTTGTTCTTAAATTTTGTTTTCTTGGACATGAGTGTGTTTATAGAAATTGGCTCTGGCTTAGGTTTTGGTTTAGGCAACCAGGGCATTAGAGCCACCTCCGTCTGCTGACGTCCTTGCTTAATTACTTTAGTAATACCCTTGTCCTCATCTGTCCTGATTGAAGTTAGGAATTGTGGAATATTGCCAATATATCAGACATTGCTAAATGTGGGTTTGGAGGAGCAAGGGGCAATGAGGGATGTGTTAAGAGTTTTGCTTTAACTTGTGGAGGAAAGTCTGATGAGCTGGGCCCTTGCCTGTACTCGATGCCAGCAGTTTCCCCTGAGGAACACTTGAGCGTAAGGTATTCCCTTCAGACTGGAGCCTCTCCCTGCCAGCTGGCCGATGTCCGTCAGTGATCAGCACATTAGCAGACTGTGCCTGGTCCAACACCTCTGCACTTGCCCCAGTGGTTTGTTTGTCTAGTGGCTCTTCCCCAGCCCGAGAGGGAGAATCCCATCTCCCTTGGACATGCATCCATCTTTCAGTTCCCAAGAGGTCGGCTGCTGCTCCGACCTGGGCCGGCTGTCTCACGCTGCCTCTTCATGCAGTAAGCGAGTTGCATTACAACCTGGTTTGAGAACCAAAAGAGAGCAATGCTTGAAACCCATCATTTTAAAGGAACTAACACATCAGGAAAGA
>PVJI01005533.1:41530-95256 GCA_004026765.1 Micronycteris hirsuta
CTGGAATGATCTTATATGTATACGCTGGCCCAGAGACAGCAAAAAATAAATTCTCTATTTATAGGACAAAATGCAGACTTCTTGTATGTATATCCACAGCCTTCCACGCCTCTTTGTTCAACCTCATCTTTTTCTGTTTTACCACTTGATGATCTACACCCAGCCACATGATATTTCGCATTTCTTTAAGTGTGTGTTTTCTTTCTTTATGGCTTTGCACTTGCTCTTGCTCTTGCCTGGAAAGTTTCTTTTGCAAACTTGTCTTTCTGGTGATTCTATGTTAATTCTTTACGATTCAGCTCAATCGCCTTCCTTGCGACCTATGTGCACACTTACTCCAAAGCTGACCACCCTCTCCATTGTGCTACATTTATGCCTGTTATTAATTTATTAATACATTATTAATTATTAAAATTATTAATTTATTCTTTCCACATTTATCAAGCCCTTATTCTATGCTGGATATTTTTCTAGGCACCCAAACAATTGTAACATGGCCCATTTCCCTCTTAGCTTTTCTGGTATACTAGAAGGGAAAGAAAAATACACAGAAAATTGGCAATGTGTAGTAAGTAAAGGGTCTGTTAGGGACATTTTGGAGGATGCTCCTGGAGCAGGTGGGAGGGGCACCAAACCTGTCAGGAGAAGATATTGTTGATGGCTTTTGAGTAAACTGACATCTGGGCTGAACCTTGAAGGATGAATAAGAACCAACCGGGAAAAGAGGGCAGGAGAGCGGGGCTGCCTGCAAAAGGAGAAACGGCGGGCACATCTGGATGGCAAGAGATGGGAGGGCACGTTCGTGAGGCTCCGAGTCGTCCAGATGGCCGGCGAGCACAGGGTGAAAGCGATGCGGGGGAAGGAAGGAGGGCCGGGGGGCTGAGGGTGAAAGTGGGGAAAGTCAAAGCTGCCGAGGGAGACGAAGAGTCATTCCAAAATAATTATTTGTTTACATCTCTTATCCTGCCCTTTCTTTAAGAAACGGGGTCTTGTCATATTCAGTTTACATTTCAGTGATTAGTGCAATATAAATTTATGGAGGACATTTCATAAATGTTTATTAAATGAATGAATAAATTAATAGATGAATGAATGAATGGCAGATGAGGCACATGGGGCTGGGCTGATAACTGTGAACAGTTCACATGGCAGAAACGTGCATTTTTTCACAAACCATTTGGTTGACTTTGAGAAAGGATGTTGATATCATTCTTTTTACTCCCCATTTCATCTATTTTATTACCATATATTTCCTAAAGAGAAGGTCTGGCCAATATCAAAACAAAGCAGACTCCTCTGTTTTTAATTACCTTTTCCAAGGCTGCACTAGCCATGCCAACACTGCCTGGGTCTAACTAGGGCAGCGAAGAGAAACATTTTGTCTGTTTTCCTTGAAAGTGCTGAACGGAGTGCATGAAGCTTCTCTTGATAAGGGTTGAATTTAGGTTTTATCTTTTAATAGGGGTGATAAGATTCTAATGCCTCAGCCCTCTCTGCTATCTGGATGCTGATGGTGGGAACAGTCGCCAGAGTAATGTTCTGGGTGGTTGGGGGGGCCCTAGGTTAACCTCAGAGAAACACAAATATGAGTGGGTGGAGTGGTTGCTGTCCATGAGAATCTCTCTCCCTCTCTTTCACAGCCTGGCCCACACGGTTGGGCCTTCTGCCAGTAAGCAAAGCATTGGATTATTTTTTCCATTGGTCATAGGAAGTTTTCTTTCTTTCTTTTTATTCTTTTTGTGAATGGAGGGGAAAAAAACCTTTCGTTTTAAAGGAAAACAATAGGAATTTCATTTTAGTAAAATGGAAAACTGTTGAGCTTCCCAGATCACCTTAGGGGAAGGTACAAAGCCCGTGGCAATGAGGGCTTTTGGAATCTCGCAAATGTGAGTGTAAATCCCGTTCTGACTCCAGAGCGACTGCGCGGCCTGTGAAGGTGCTTGCCCTTTTTGAGACTCAGTTTTTCCGACTGTAATAAGGGGAAAATTTTAGGTAGATAAAATGAAATGAAGGCAAGTAAAATGCTTAGAAGACACAACTATTTCTTAGTTTCCTTCTTTTGCTCTTGAACTAAGACAAAGGACCACACTCACTTCCCCCTAGTCTTCTGTGTATTTGGGAACAGAGTCATAAATACAAAGTTAAGGAGCCCAAGGGAAAGCTTTGCATGTACAATGTCCTATCCCACCAGCTGATCTCATTCACTTAAACTCACCAAATATTTATTAAGTGTATGCTTATGCTTAAAACTGCTAGAGACTGTGGAGTTTACAGTTGGATGAAAGATGGTTACTGACTTCTGTCCTTAAAAATCTTGTTTTGGCCCTGGCTGGTGTGGCTCAGTGGATTAAGTGCCAGCCTGCAAACCCAGAAGGTCACCTGTTCGATTCCCAGTCGGGGCACATGGCTGCATTGCAGGCCAGGTTCCCAGGTAGGGGTGTGCAAGAAGCAACTGATCAATGTATCTCTCGCCCTGATATTTAAAAAAAAAAAATTTGTTTTGTACTACAAAGACCAAACTTTATATGCAGGGCAAGTTAATAGCACAAGGCAAACTATGTCCATGTATGTGTGTACGTGGGATCATGCACAGAAATAATTTGGTGGGGTGAGAAATCCACAGAGACATGAAAGGAGCTACTTAATTTGTTTTTTGCCTGAGGTAGGAAAGGCTATATCAGGAATAAAAACGTCATCCATAAACTGCTTTTTCTCATGGGCCATGGTGTGGCCAAAGACAGAAGCTTTTGGATTTCACAAATAGCCGGTTAATTTCCCTCTTAATTCTGCTCACTGTGTCTTTAAACACTGGAGCCTTCATGTCTCCAGGCACCTATTTCTCTGGCTGTAATTTCCTCCTCCAGCGATAGAAATCTGACTCATTCTTTTAGTCCCAGATGAAAGCTTCTCTATTAAGCCTTCTCTCCTTTTATGTATCTGTCACCTCACGTAAACGTGAGACATATGTCAGGGCTGAATGAAATCAGCCTTATAAATCGTTTTGCAAGTTAATTTCTGCCAAAAATATTCCACTGCCTGCCAATCTGGTCTGGGACCTCTCATACCTTGTCAATACCTGCCTCTCAGTTGTTCTGATCTTCACCTTCGCCTACATCCCCCCTTTCCAATCAAAGTCGGAGAGCAAACGCTCCCACCGAAGCACAAAGTCCCCTCTGCTATTAGCTTCCCTGGAACGTCAGCTCCACGGTCAGAAGGAAAAGCACAGCGCTGGTGTTTGGCGATACACCGACCCCTCTGAACCAGCCCACAGGGATCGGTGGCACAGGTGTGGCCCAGACACAGAAGTTAAAGAAGGACACGAAGAACACAAAGTGTGCAAATACTGTGGGTCATGCCGTTGGTCTGTTTCAAGTAGAAGTGACAAGTGAAAATTCACTTGTACAGCGAACCAAAACACCGAAAGCAGAAAAAACCCAATGCAGTTATTCTGTCGGGTAATTAATCTTGCCAATGTCCTCTTTGACTCTGGTGAACGGATCGAAAGGATTTTGATAGTCTGTGGACACTGCAAAATCACCTCTGAGGAGGTGGTGCTCCCCGAATATTTTGCCTCTTAGGTCGCTCCTCCCTGAATGGAAATGATCTCTAAAATAGAAATAATGATCCTCTAACAAAGAGCGGCTCATGGCCTTGGCCTTAGGGCCTTAGTGAATGAGTCTTTCAAAATCTCCTAAAAAATCATTGAGTCCATCTAAAATTCCGCCAGAAGCCATGGGGTCTTCCAATATTGATCGAGAATATTTGTGAGACAAACTTTCTTGGGTTCCTAAGAGTATGGCTCAAGTTCTTGTTCAGTTTGGAGGGAGATGGCGTAGACAGGAAGCTGACCGGGAGGGATGACCTTGTGGCAGGAGAGACATGGTGGCGGGCCTGTTCTCAGCTCCACATTCACACGTGCCTTAATTGCTTTCTCTGGGAGTTCAGTTTCTATCAAGGATTGTTTTTAGCCCTTTATCCAAAAAGAGCTCCCTTGCTTCTCATGCAATTTGTCAGAAAGTGGTGATTTTTCCCTTTTCTTTCTTTTTCTCTCTTTCTTTCTCTCTTCTTTCCTTTCCTTCCTTCCCTCCTTCCCTCGTTCCTCTCTTCCTTCCTCTCTTTCTTTTTCTCTTTCTTTCTCTCTCCCTTTCTCTCTCCTTTTCTCTCTCTCCCTTTCTCTCTCTCTCTCTTTCTTTCTTTCTTTCTTCCCTCCTCTCTCTCTCTCTCATTTGGAGGCAGCTCTAAAGAGCTTCCAGGGCATTGAACAGCTGGTTTTTACCAATTTGCTGAGTACATAGCACTTCTTTGTCTCTCCCCTCCACACCCCCAACCAAAATTGAGTGGAAACTCATTGGCAATGATATGAAACATTTATGTTTTTCCACCTCTTTTTTATCTGGAAAAACATTGGAAAAACAGATTGCATGCCCAGGCTTTTGGCTCTTGAAATTCCCTCGCTCTTCAGACCTATTATCTCAGTAGCAAGACCAGTTCAGATAACAGGAATCTAACTGGCTTTCACTTCAATTTGTCCTGGGGACAAGTAGGTTGAGCTTGCTCTCCTCTTTGGGGATAGAGACAGGGCTCTTTCAGGAATTAAACTCCATAAGAAATGGATTAGGAATTCGAGTCATACCCTGTCAATCATTTCCAAGTGAAATGGACTTCTTTTGGATACAAATCCAAGAGACAGGGGGGTCAGCACAACCCCAGGGTAGATAACAGGACCTGTTTCGGGGGCCCTGCTCTGGCTCCTCACCCAGGCCTCACACCACCCCTTCTAGGTAACACTCAGCATACTTATAGCCCTGGAATTCCTTGTCCAAATGGCCTTTAGCCTTCTTCCAGGGTTTCCTGGGCCTCTTGTTTGGGTGTGTACTCTGGGAGGGAGATTGTGTGTACATCTTAAGTCTGAAGGGTGAACAGAGGGTAGCTCTTTGAGGGGGTGCAGATGGAGACTATGCACTAACCAAATCTTAATGATTGTTAAAAGTGAGATTTCAGGTCTGGGTCCCTCTAAGTCTCATATGGAGAATACTTTGTGGATTTTTGCATGGGAATTGGGATGTCTTTGGAGGGGGGTGGTATCTTGTTGGGAGGCATCCTGGGAAAAATAATAGCAATATCTGATCTTTCTTACAGAAGTAACATTGGGTGCAGGGTGGGCCAGCCTAGGGTTGGTACATGAGAGAAAATCAGGACCAGAAGGGCTACATTCTTCTTCCCTTAGATGTAAGCCAATGCTTTACTATAGCTCAGAAGTGTGACCGAGTCTCTGATCTGAGATCACGCAAGACAGACTAAATGGTCTTACAGATCTGTGATCAGGCCTCTCCACTCCCCATTGTAGAGCACTCACTCTCCAGAGCCAGTTTTCTTTACTATTCATGGGCAAGAGACAGCAATTTTGAATCCTTCTTTTCACACTTATATGCCTGATTAATGTATAACCCGAGGACAGAGACGGTGTCTAACATAATTCAGAATCCTTGGACTATTGAGCCAATAATGAGCACAGCATATACTTGTCCAATAAATACATTATTAGAAAGAAGGCTGATCTTGAAAGCTCAAGTGGGGCCACATTCCTTGCTGATTTAGAAAGACAAAGTATCTTGTGTGCTCTGGTTGGTTCTTTAAACCCGTGGCTGCTCAGCCCTAATTGCCAAGTAGGGGCCCAGTGAAGACACGTCAATGACAGTGCCTATTATTTGGGGCCATCTCCTCCAGGGCAGACCCCCATACCCCCCAGGACACTGCCAGCTTATGTTTCACATCTGCTTTTACTTCTGGGTAGTCCTTCTGGGTCACTGCCTTGTCCCAGTGATTTCCCCTTTCACCTTGGTTTTCACTCCAGGTCAAGACGGGGGACCTCCTCTTTTCTTCCAACCCCCCCTCAGGGCCTCTCTCTACTCCCTGACTAGACTCTGTGGGACCCTGGCAGTCATCCTGAGGCCACAGAGTCCAAGGCTGTCTCCCAGCACAGGACACTCAGGTGTCACCAGCCTGGCCCCACTCTCATTGCTCAATGAGTGCCTGTTCACTGCAGACGTGTACTTATTCTGAACTTTTGGTCTTGGAATGTCAACATGCACATGGAGCAAAAGAATCCAACCTGCAAGAAGCGTGAGGTCTTCCAACAGTCGGGACTCAGAGGGGCTTCTTCGCGTTGGCGTTCCTCGACCTGCAGGATTGCTGAAATTATCTCCCTCCTCTGCCCTTCATAACCTGGGTCATAGTTGAGAGGACATGCCTAGATGCAGGGCTAAATTGTTTGTGGTAAACTGCAGAGAGCATACCAAGTCTCTTTCCTTCTCTTTCTTCTTGGAAGTGCATACTTCATCCTCAAGGGCTTGCAAAAAAGGACATGTTCAGTGCAAAAGCAGACTGAGGAGAGGGGCGAGGAAACCCATCATGGTTACAGTAGTGGTTGTGAAGGAAACCCAGTAGGAAAAAAGATGTGGTCTAAGATCTCCAGGAATTTGTAATCTAGTTGTGAAGATAGAATTAAACAGCATGAAACCACAGTAAGTGCTGTGGAAGAGATTATTATGTGCCTAATTGGCACTTAGTAATAAGTGATCATGGAGGCTATGAGGATTTGAGAAGGCTGCTTGGGGGAGATTGGGGTTGGGGTTGATTTGTAATAATGGCGTGTGTGTGTGTGTGTGTGTGTGTGTGTATTTATTATATTCCCAGAATCCAATACAATAACTGACAACTCAGAGATGTTCCATATACATTTTATATAAATTAATGCATTGGAAAGAGAAGGAAAAGCAAGGACAAAATGTGAACTTGGAGATGAATATGACATATTTGTGACCCAATAACCAGGTGCCAAGTGAATGGAAACACAGCAGGACAGGTAGGGTGAGAGGTGGGAAAAGGGGGAGCCTGTCAGTTGTCCGGGTCTCTATTCAGTGCGAGTCCTGTTGTCTGGGGTTGCCGGCCGTGTTCATTCAGGCAGAGCGTGCTATGCTTGGATCACTTTTCACTTTCAAAGCCGGTTTTCTCATTCCAGGGTGTTTTGGGAGAATGGTTCTGGCATCACAGAGATCAAAAACACGGGGCTGCCGATAAGGAGGGTAGGGTGACTGTAGGTGAGCAATAAGGGTCCCTGAGATAGGCCTCTGTTTTGCAGCAAAGCAAACAATTCAGACTTTCCCACCCACAAGCTCAAACCCAAACAAGACTATAAAACGGGAGGGAGGGGCTGTAGGGAGGGAACTATCTGCCTAAATGTGCAGAGCTGCAGCTGGGCCAGGGTGACTGGCCGGTACACAACTTTGTTTTAATGTTATTGCTTCTCTAGGAAGTGTGAAAATCTGTGGAAAATTCTGCCCTGTGTGTGAGGTTTGGGATATAAGCAGCAGGGTATGTTTGCTGGCCTTTGAAACACTTACTGAGTGTCCATTATGTGCTAGACCAGAATGCACGAGGCATCTCCATTATCTATCTACCTACATACATTTTGATTATTGCATTTGGGCCATGGATCTTTTCCTTATGGAGCTGACACTTTATTGGGGGAGGGACGATGAAGAGGTAAAGAAGAAGTAAATAGAAAGGTGGGAAGAGCTACCTCTTTTATCATGGATATTCAGATGGATAAAGGATAAGGAGTTTAAGAGTTCCAAAATATAGCCTCATTGATTCTACCTCCAGAAATGGACCTTTACTTGTACTGGAAGTAAGGCTGAAATAGAAAATCAAATAAAACCAAACTAAACACCAACAACAAAAGAACCAAACAGGGTGCAATGGGGCTGTTCCTGGAGCTGGGGCTGCTGTCAAGTAGACTTTTTTTTTTCCCCAAACTAAACTTGAGGACACAGGGACCAGCATAAGTGTGCTTATGGAGAGCATGGTCCAGGATATTTGAAAGTAGATATGCTCTAGAAAATGTATCTTGGTTGAACTGAAGGGATACAGAAATAAATGCGTAAGGACTGCAGGGATGCTGGTCTTAGGGTCAGCAATGTCTGGGGTTCAATTCAAACTCCTGCTTCCCCTCTCAAAGCCTCAGTTTTCTCATCTGTAGAATAAAGATATTAATTCTTCCCGGGTGGTGAAATTCAATGTTTATGTAATATATCTAGCACAGGTCTTGGCATATAACATGCACACAATAGCTTGGAACTATTTCAACCTGTGTGCCTGGAGATGCAGAGGGGGGTAGTGGGTAGATATGGAAAGGGTGGGACGGCCAGGGGAACCCAGAAGGAACGGGACAGAGAGTGACATTTTATTTTTTGTTATTTTTAAATACTCTACCCAGTCCCCACCCCTTAGTGTGACGTTTTAATGAGAGTTGCAAGGGAACCAAAGACACTGAGACCTGTTTGCTGGCTGAGAAGTCAGTTCAAATCCTCCGATTGTCTGGATCCTTCTCTAAGGAACATTGTCTACATAGGAGTACGGTGGCTCTTACATGAAAGTGAAACACCTTGGTCTCTTAGAATGTCCAAAGGAATTCCACCCTGAACGCTCGGCGCTGTCCGTTAGAACAGCTGAGGGATGTGTTACTGAATAGAGGTGGTTGTACGTTCGCACATGAACACTCACCTGTGGAGCCGAATCCCAAATTTATGCAGTGTGCTCTGATGTATAGGAAAATACTGCTTCTAATTTATTTTTCTGCACGAATCACTGTCCATTTAGTAGTGGGTGCGTGGGTGTATGTGTGTGTGTGTTACACAGGTCAGAAAAGAATGCATCAAAAATTCTTCTTTAAAGAGTCTTTTTTTGGATAAATAGTCTCCTGGAAGAATGTGATCTTCAGGTTCCCTTGCAAGCCTTGCAGCTTCTCCCTCAGATGGTGTGTAAGAACGCTTATGTGACCTCATGGCAGTGGGGAAGCGAGCGCTTCAGAGCTACCTCCTAGGCACGACAGTTGCTATTCTGTTTAGTGAAGAGGCTGGTTTGACAGCTCAGGGTGGTCGTCAAGCTGGATTGATGCCACCCAGACAGGCCTGATGCCACCGAGACAGGGCTGGTTTTCTCCCATCTCTCGGGCCTTCCTCCCGGCTCCCCTTGCTATAATGTCCATGGTCCTGGCCATCTGGTCTGCGTGTCGTCTCCACCAGTTGGGGCACAGAGAGTCCATGTTCCCCTACTTCATCACGGCTCCTCTTCTGGGACCTGTAGGGCTGCAGACCTCTTCATCTTCCATACGGACACACCGGGGTGAGCCGGGAGCACAGCCTCAAAGCCCATCTTTCTAGCCAGCTGCCTCTGAGTACTGCGTGCTCTTTCTCTCCCAAGCCCATTTGGAAGTGACACAGAGCCGATGGCCAGTCTTCTTAAAGAGCCGTAGTCTTGACCTTGGCTACATGTTGGAATTATCCGGAAAGTTTTTTCTAATACTGATTCCTGGTTCCTAGGTCCGGACACTATGTTCTAAGTGGTCTGGGCACGTAGAGAGGATTCTGAAGTGCAGCCAAGTATGAGAACCGTTGCCACCTTGCCGCCTCCCAGACTACAAAGTGGGCCACCAGCCCTTGCATTTTTAGATCTGCCTTCCCTATCCAGATGTTCCCATCATGCCCAAGCCGCGGCTCAAGGTTCCTCACCCGGGGTGAAGAGTGACAATGAGGACACAGACGGTGACTTTTCTGTCCCACCTCTTCCTCTCTTCTCTCTGAAACCAGAAGTTTAAAGAACTTCCACTTTGCTTTCCTATCTCTTCCCAACTCCCTGTGTATCACACATATTGAATTATTTTCACCCTGGCCCATTTAAGTTGCCCAGGCAGTGATATATCAACAAGAGCTTAAAGAATTCAGGAAAAAAATTCCTCTCATAACACTTTGTGTTCAAGGCTATTATCTTGTGGGAGGATTCAAAACTGTTATTCTAGAATTCAAAAACAGAATATTCTTTCTTTGTGTGTGTGTGTGTTTCTGCAACCAAAACCTTAAACTCTATGAATGGAAATGAAAAATAACGGGGAAAATAGGAGCCAATTTGAGGTATGTGTCAGTTTGCTCGGGCTGCCAGACGAGGTGGCTTAAACGACAGATTTTCTCACGATTCTGGAGGTTGTACATCTAGGATCGATGTGCAGCTGAGGTTGGTCTCCTCGAACGGCCACAGTGAATGGATCTGTTCCAGACTCTTCTCCTGGACTTACAGATGGCCAGTGTCTCTCTGCGTTCTCACGTGGTCACCCCTCTGTGCATGAATACTCCTGGTGTCTCTGTTTACCCAAATTTCCTCTTGTTATAAGGACACTTGCAGGATTGGATTAGGACTCATCTTACTGACCTCATTTTAACGTAGTCACCACTTTAAAGGCCTTCTTTCCAAATGTAAATTATATTCTGAAATACTGGAGGTTAAGACTTCACCACAGGCAATTTGGCAGGACACAATTCACCCCATAATAATGCGTGATTTATATGTGTATTCACTTATGAATGGCACAGCAAAGTGAGAGTTAGAACTTTTATGTATTTTTAGCACACACCATAGAGCTTACGAAGTATGTTTATCATTATTATTTAACTGAACTGTGACAAATTCTTAAAAAGTGTTACCCTTATTTTATTGGAAGATAAGACAACTGAGACACAGAAAAGCTAGGTGACTTTGTTCAAAGTCATTGAGATATTAACTGGAAGAGAACATCACTGTGTGTTTCAGTATATTTGGGTCTCATAGTGTAGGTCAAGCAATAATAGGAAAAATAGTTAAATAACATTACTCCAGCCTACCTTTGGGGAGGGAGGGGTTTGTTGAGAGCAATAACCAATACATTTGTAGGAAATTAGTAAAAGCCCTAATACAAAATGATGATTAGATCCTGCAACTCAGGTTAGAGATCCCAGTGAAATATTGAAGTGGTAAGTGAATAATACAGAGCTAGACCCATGAAAAGAATCTAGACTGAAGTGTTGCATGATGTTTTTCATGAAAGGAAACTATTTAGTAGAAAGATAAAAACCTAAACAAATAAGATGAAATATTGGTGACAGTCAGGATCCTTTACCCAGCTGGAGTGACCTAAATGGAGATCATACAATGAGTTGGTATAATCTTATCCACTAGCTTTTATAAAGTATTTTTGAATGAATTTTCTCATTGAATCTTCACAGCGATCCTTTAAGAAAGTTACTATTATCATTATCTTCATTCTATTTTTGAGAACATTGAAACTTGTATAGTTTGAAATGCATTGCCAAAGACCACTCAGCCAGTGTGTGGATGGGACTAAAACCCAAGGGCTTTGGTTTGAAACCCCACGTTCTTTATAAGGCACTTTACTGTTTGTTGCACCTTCTCTGGCGTCATCTACCAGGCAAATATCTCAAAAGCAGACTCTAATTTCTACATTGTTTTATACCCAGTGCGTAGCCTGAAAGCTAGTACACTGTCAATGCTAAATAAACATGAAAAAGTAAGAGAATTACGTAGGGGAAGCCTTCTGTTCAAATTTGGAAGGATTATCACCGATTTTGACAAATTTCTAGGAGATGGAAAGCGCATGTCAGTGAGATAACTGGTGAGGCCGGGGGGAGGGAGCCACAACTGAATGTGTTTGTGGAGGAAAATGCAAGAGGGTGGATGCAGCCCATTTGGATCACAGAGAGTTTCATGTGTTGGAAATGTGGTGGTTGAAAAAGGAAAAGAAATTCATTTATAGTTTGTATATAGAACAGCTTCTCTTTTCCCCAAATGAATGCAGCTTGAAGAAACCAGATGATTACCTCTCTGGGAGAACAGAAAAGCAAATGGTGAGGGGAGGGGAGAAATGGCCCTTACTATAACTTAATATAACTTACTAAGTGATCGTCCTGATAAATCTCGTACCCACCTGATACCATACGTAGTTTTTGCAATATTATTGACTGTATTTCCTATGCCGTACTTTACATCACCATGACTATTCTGTACCAATTTGTACTTCATAATCCCTTCACCTTTTCCACCCATGCTCCCAAATCCCGCTCCCCCCGGCAACTGTCAAAATGTTCTCTGTTATGACTCATTTTTGTTCTGTTTATTCATTTTGTTTTTTTCTTTAGATTCAGTTGTTGATAGATATGTATTTATTGCCATGTTATTGTTTATATTTTTATCTTTTTTCCCCTCTTCTTATTAAAGGAGACACTTTAACATATCATATAACATTGGTTTGGTGATGATGAACCCCTTTAGCTTTTTCTTGTTTTGGAAATTCTTTACATATCCTCTGATTTGAAATGATAGCTTTGCTGGGTAGAGCACTCTTGGTCATAGATCCTTGCTTTTCATCACTTTGAATACTCCTTGCTAATTTTTTCTGGCCTACAAAGTTTCTATTTGAGAATCACCTGAGTCTTATGGGAGCTCCCTTGTAGGTAACTAATTGCTTTTCTCTTGCTGCTTTTAATATTCTCTCTTTGTCTTTAACCTTTGGAATTTTAATTATGATGTGTCTTGGTGTGGGCCTCTTTGGTTTTATCTTGTTTGGGACTCTCAGTGCTTCCTGGACTTGTATGTCTGCTTTCTTTACCAAGATAGGGAAGTTTTCTGTCATTTTTTAAAAATAGGTTTTCAATTTCTTTCTCTCTTTTTCTTCCAGCATCCCCATGATGCAAATGTTGGCACACTTGAAGTTGTCCCAAGGCTCCATATACTATCTTCATTTTTTAAATGCTCTTTTTTTTTCTGTTTTGATAGGGTGTTTTTGCATCCTTATATTTCAAATTGCTGATTCATCTACTCTAGTGTTGATTTTCTTTAAATTATTCATTTCACTTAGTGTATTCTTCATATCTGACTCATTCTTTTTTATAGTTTCCATGTCCTTTTATGATGTCGAAATTCTCACTAAGTTCATCTACTTTCCCCTAAGTTTATTGAGTATCCTTAAAAGCAGTGTTTAGAAATCTAAATCTATGAGTTTGCTAGTCTCTATTTTGTTTGGTTATTTTACTGGAGTTTTGCTCTGTTCTTCCATTTGGAACATGTTTCTTTGTCTCCTCATTTTGGCAGTCTCCCTGTGTTTGTTTCTATGTATTAGGTAGAGCTGCTATGTCTCCCAGGCTTGGTAGAGTGGACTTATATAGTAGGTGTCCTATATGGTCCAGTGGTACAGCCTCCCTGTTTGTCTGAGCTGAACTCTCCAGGTATGACCTTCCTCCCTGTGTAGGCTGTTTATACCCTCCTGTTATAGTTTAGACTTGCTTATTGTTGGCATAGCAAGGGGAGGGATTTGCCTCCGGGCTGATTGTCTGCAAGGACTGGCTGTGACCACCATGGAGGATCAGCTGTGCAGGGGCCCACCCCCTGGAGAAGGACTTATTTCAGCAAGGATCCCATGCCCACTGAGTCTGCCCCCTCGGTGTGTCCCTTGTGGAGGAGGTTGGGTGGTACTTTGATGTGGTATGAAGCTGTCCACCAGGTGTGCTGGCTCTGGAGCTTCCCAGGAGGTACAGGACAAGGTCAGCTGACACTTGTGTCTTGCCAGAGGCCACCTGGCAAGTGATCTGCAGATGGTCCTTACTTGTGCTGACCTTGGAGGTGCCCAGGAGAGGCTACTAATGCTGGGCCTGGGGCCACTTAGTGAGAGGTATAGGATGTGCCAAAGCCAGATGCTGCTTGTATGAAAGATTTTAGGAAAGTTTGAAACATGAGCAAAGACATGTAATTCACATGGAAAAGCCACTGGAAATGGCTTGGGTGGCCCTGAAAGTACAGTGGGGTAGGGTCTCAATCACCATGGCAGAGCAAACAGTGATAGGCAGGTTGATAGAGATTCAGACATGGTGTTCACCTGCCAGCTCTGTGGAGAAAGGGCTCAGCAAAAGAACAATAGCCTTTGCCGGCACTTCTGTCTGGGAGAAAGCTATCCCTCCAGCTCTCATCCTGTTGCCAGACAATTCACTTCCTTCCTATCTGTCCCTGATGCATTTCAAGCTGCTTCCCTATCACTGAAACTTAGAGAGAGTCTGAGTAAGTCCATGCATGGGCCCTTTAAGAGGAACTTTTTGGGACTCCAGAATCCTTGGTCTCACTCAGCCTCAGTCCCCACTGGTTTTTACAGGCAGAAGTTATGGTGCCTTCTCTTCCTGGCACTGGAATCCCAGGCTAGAAAGCCTGGCATGGGCTTGTACCCTTTACTCTTCAGGGGGGACCTCAGAAGTTGTTAATTTTTTATCTGCTACATGTAGGTATGGGACCAGCACATTCTGCATCCTTGCCCCTCCTACCAGTCTCCACGTGGCTTCTTCTTTATACTCTTAGTTGTAGGACCTCAGATTTCAGGTGGTTCTCAGTGATGGTTGTTCTGTAGTTTAGTGGTGATTTTGATGTGATGAGTACTGCATTGACCTATGCCTGCCATCTTGACTGGAAAGCCCTTCCTTTAGTATTGACAAACAAAAATTTGTCTCCAGACATTGCCACATGTCCCCTGGAAGGTGAAATCATTCATGCTTGAAAAACACAGCCCTAAGGAAATGACTTCCACATCCTTTCATTTAGGAGTCTCCCAGTATAATGTCCAGTTTTTCCTTGATTAACTAATAGCAAAGATCAACAATATTCAGAATCTAGTTTTTAATTGATTTTTCATTAAATATGAGTGAACAAACAGTTGAGAGAATAAAATACAAAGACAGGTGCTATGATAAAGAAAAATAATTAAAAATAGGAACTCTGATTATTGAAACATTTTATTTTAAATAAGAAGTTTTAAAAAGATAGGAAAATAAAGTGTAAGTCAGAAATCTCCAAGAGTGTGTAATAAAATGCAAAGCTATAGAAAATAAGGGATAAACATCAGAAAAATGACTGATATATCTAGGGAGTCAAATACCTGATTAACAGGTTTCCAGAAAGAGAGAACTAAATAAGTAAAGGGAAAATGTAGAAAGAATTAATTTAACTATTTAGAATTAAAGGAAACGTATCTACTGTGACATTTGAACATCAAGCACAATAAATAAAAAAAGGTTATACTTAGACATAGCATTGTGAAGTCACAGAATACCAAAAGGAAAAAAGATTCTAAAAGCTGAGAGAGAGACCTGGCTCAGTGGACTGAGCACTGGCCTGTGAACTGAAAGTTTGCTGGTTCATTTCCTTTCAGGGCACATGCCTGGGTTGTGAACCAGAGCCCTGATTGGGGGCATGCGAGAGGCAACCAATCAATGCTTCTCTCACACATCGATTTCTCTCCCTCCCTTTTTCCCTTCCTTCCCCTCTTTCTAAAAATAAAAAAAAAATTAAAAAAGATTTTAAAAAATCAAGACAGAGAGAGAGGAGTTAGAATTAGTTATCTTACAAAGAAACAAACTAGAATACATTAGAGCAATACCATTAATAGTGTTATACGTCTTAAGGAAAATGAGTTTTCAACCTAAGATTCTATACCCAATCAAACTATCACTATATTGTTCTAGTAAAATAAAGATGATTTTTCTCTTTTAATGAATCAGAAAATGTACTTCACACACTTTATTTTGGAATCTTCTGGAAGAAATGTCTTGTTGAAATTGAATATGTTTTAGTGTGAGGAATAAAACCTCCAATTTAACTGGCTTACACAGAAGAAAGACAACATCTCAAATAACATGAAATTTAGAAGTGAGTGGTTGACCCAGTTACATCACAAAAGTTCTAAATTTTCCCATTTTGCTTTCTGTCATTCTTAGTGAGCTGCCCAGTCTTGGATAGCTCACCCCTTTGTAGAGGATGATTTCTGCAATTAGATATTACATACAGATATGATAATGGACAGAGAAAGAAAGGGCATTCTATGTTCTGGAGATCTTTTTCTGTTAAAGATTTCCCCAAAGATCTCTTAGCAAGTATTCTCTTGTATTTTACTGTCTAGAAATGATTATATGTCCACTCTTAAACCAATCATTAGCAAGATGAAAAGTATGAACATGATTTACTAACAAAGTAGAGAATCATTAAGAGGAGGGCAGGACACTAGAATAAAATAAGATTTTCTTAGAAAGAAGGAGAGATATATGAACGCTGCAATGCAGCCACAAATCAGGGGTTAAACCAACAGGAAGACAGGTTGTAGATATGGTGGGACTGACCCAGGAAAGGAGAAAAAAGAAATCCCAGGCCACACAAAGCCTGGAGAGCACAAATCTATCTTGGGTCAGAAGGATGGAGGGACCTAGAGAGGAAATAGTTACATCAAAAAAGAATGCAATTTTTGATTTAGAATTTTAAATTATAATAAAGGCAAACAGTTAAAAAATAGGCCTGTGAAATTCTGAACAAAGCATCTTCAGGAAGAACTAGAACCATGAAAATACTACTTAATTCTGGTATGTTCAACATTGTCATGGTCATAAAAACAGAGTCATTGTTGCTTGATTTTCAACTTCTAAAATCAGCACATCAGTGAAAATTGGTTACAGAATAAAGGTAACTACAATTAATTCTGACATTATAAAAGAGGTGGACATATGAGAAACTGGGAGGGAGAGGTCAGGGAAGAAGAGCTGAGAGAAGAAGGAATTAACACAGGGATGTTGATATCTGTGTCTGACAGAATGGTGAGATAAGCAATCAGAAGCTACTCTTTAGTTGGTGGAGCAAGAAATAAAAGAAGTGACTGGAAAAAGATAAAGACTTAAGAACATAACGATTTTGATTTACTAAGGTATTGGGTGCAGGGGGAGATAGAAGGAGGCTGTATGAGCTAGATGCTGATTTATCATAGCTGGAATCCAAAATAAATAATAAGTTGAGACAAAAATGTAGTATCTCGAGATATGGCACTAACTCCTAGGAAAAAACAGCCAAAAGCGTTAAAAGTGTTTGCTCTGGGGAGGAAATGAGTGGTAGGAGGGATGGGGACAGAGGCCTTTCATGTATAAACCCCTCATTATTTCTTTTTATTTTATTTAAAAAAATACAGTCTATTTTATTTATTTATTTTTAATATATATCTTGTCAACTAATAAATAAATAAAATAAAGGAAGAGAAACATCAATGTGTGGTTGCCTTTCACACACCCCCTCCTGGGGATCGGGCCCACAACCCAGGCCTGTGCCCTGCCCAGGAATTGGACCGGTGACCCTTTGGTTTGCAGGCCAGCGCTCAATCCACCATGTGGCCGGCCACACAAGCCAGGGTGCTCTTTTTATTTTTATTTTTTATTATTTCTTATTTCAACCCTGTGCATACATTCACTGGATAACTGACAATAGATTATAAAAACAGTTTATTTTTACTGTCATAATATAGAAACATTTTGTATTATTTGTTTTCCACTTAGAGCCCATTACAAACATTTCTTTGATAGTACACGGGCTTTACGATGATTTAATTAATAGCTACATAATATTTTGAATGACTTCTTTGGAAGTCCTGATTCAGTAATATCTGTTCTCACAGTCCCGCGAGAACAAATATTAACGTGTCAGTGAAAAACCGAAAGAAGTGGTTGAATCTAGGGGAGTGGTTGAATCAGTCTTTGACCAAAGAAGAAAGTGTTGTCTTGTTTCTCTAAAAAAACTAAACCTCGAAGTGGCCCTTATTAGCACTGTGCATAAACCAAGTTCAAAGTCCTAGCAGGGCTGTGGAGAGGTCTCTGGTCATCACAGCAACCCTGGGCGGTGTGCACACCCCGAGACATACAAGGCCAGGGTGTGCTCTGGGACAATCTGGACAGCATCAACCTAAAGCTGCCCTTTGCACGGATACTGCCCTCAAGTTCATTTGAAACGGGGCCTGGCAGAATGATGAGGCTCCATTTGCAAAACAAGGGCATGGTTTTAATTATCTTTTCGATCCATAAAAAAAGCGAGGGGGGTGGGGATAGATTTATGGCTTTAAATTCTCTTCTCTGCCGTTTATAAAACAGTATTTATCAGGTGTGGGGCACATGGCAGCTCTGGGGAGTGCCAGACAGGATCAAAAGCAAAGCATTAAAACCTTCCCCTTTCAACATACCTAATCTCCTCCTTCTATCTATAAATGGCCACATTAACCTTACAGCAAGAAGAGAGATTCATTCTGGCACTTGGCTGTCTAAGGTATTGGGAATCAGTGAGAGGCTGGCTTCTGTGTGCCAGGCGTGTCTCGCCTTCTCTTTGATGTTTCCCTCAGAAGAACCAAGTCATGGCCGATAGCATCGGGGTGGGGGAGCTCTGCACTGCCAATGTGGCAGAGAGTGTCCTTTCCAAAGGGGGGCATTGAAATCCTTTCTAGGAGAGCATCAGATGGAAAATGTCTGGAAAAAAGAGCAATCCATCATTCATTCATTCATTCAGTGCTGTTTAGTCAGGGCCCATGTGCACCACACACTTCCAGGTGGTGGTAGATTCTAACAAAGCATGAGATAGGAGCACCGGTTTTCACTCGGAAAATTTCAGTCTTATTTGGCAAGAAAAGTCTGAGCATAATAGACTTAGGTTATTAAAGCCATTTTTGCCGCTGTCCGGTTTGGGGAGAGAGTTGGTCATTAGGGAGCCTTCAGATTGATTGGGTTTTGCCAAGAAGGTGTGATGTGGACGAAGCCCTGAAGACTGGGTGGGGTTTAAATGCAAAGGAGCAAAGGAGATGGGGCAAACCTGAACGAAAGCCTCGCGGCCGGCATAAATATGCCGTGTGCGCAGTAGGGGAGTAGGGTGAGCGTGCTGGACCCAGTAGTTTCTGTGCAGGTGCCCCGTTTCTGTGTGTGCACCCCGTTTCTGTGAGGGCACCCCGTTTCTGTGTGCACCCCGTTTCTGTGAGGGTGCCCCGTTTCTGTGTGTGCACCCCGTTTCTGTGCGGGCGCCCCGTTTCTGTGCGGGCGCCCCGTTTCTGTGTACACAATCCTGTTCTGCGGATTGTTCACTAGTAGAAAACTGCAGAGAGCAGATTCGGGAAGCAGAAGTACCTTTGCTTCCAGTAAACAAAGGAATATTTCTTGACCCTTCTACTTCCATAGCTCTGGAAGGCATTTTGCTTTTCCTTCTGCAAATTGGGGAAGTGCCATCCCTGAAGAGTATCACAGTGAAAAAAATCTTAGAAGCGTCAAAACCTTGAGGTTATCTGAAAAGTAATCTCTACGAAAGTGGGAATTTTTGTTGGTTTTATTCCTTTAGTGTCTAGAACAGCGCCAGGAACATAGCACAAGTTCAGTAAGTACATACTGAAGAAATAAATGAATGAACGCCTAGCTTCCCACACAATTTATGGACATCCGGTTCCTGCACTGGGAGGCAGGAGACTCAATTTCCAGTCTTAACTTGGACTTTTATTAGCTTGGCCTAATATATAGATACTTTCAGTAACCCAAATTTCTTTTGTTTCTGTTTTTTAAAAACAACTTTCTATATGTTCATTTTATGTATGTTTTGGTCCATTGATTTAATAACTCTTATCTGTTTCAGGATTTCAATTATAGATACTATTTTTTTTTTGTTTTCTTCAGCTCTCTTCATTGTTTTTGTTTGCTTGGATGTGTGTTTCATATTGAAGAATTTCCTCTAAAATATGATGTCCCTTGGTGTTCTGTCCATACTTGAAAATAATGCACCAAAACCTGGAATCTCTTTGTTGCTTAAGTGGGGCGTGTGAACTGGTGGCCTTCACTGTAGGGTTATTTGATGGGTCACTTATTTTTTGAGACTTCCCATATATAAGAATCTTTCCTTTGGATTAGGTAGTTTCCCAAAAAGGGATCTCTTGTCTTTTGTAGAGGAAGAATAAATTTGATCACCTCTTTAAAAGCAAGTTGGGGGAGGAATACAAAGAGAGAGATCTTATCATATAATAAGATTTAACTTAATGCTCTTATTTTCAGCACAGTACTCTCACACTCTGCTGAGTCTCACTCTCTAACTTCAGCATGTCTTTGCTTCGGCATGTCCAGAAAATAACTCTATTCTTTGAGGAAGAAAGGATAGGACGCTGCCCAGCTAGGTGAAAGGGATGGAAATTCAGGAATATGGGAATCTATTCCCTTAAAAACTTTAATCAATCATTCTATTTTCAGGATTATTTCCACCACCGTTGTCAGAGGTATCTTGTCATCTCAGATCCCTGATCCTCAGACGGAGTAAATCAGTCTGCCAGTAATTACTGCCAGAGAAGTTCCCTCTTTCTCTGACCTGCTAAGGTTGCTGCCTACTGTGCCTCTTCTGTGGATATGCAGACTAAAATAGTAAATTATTCATTTCTTCCCCAACCAAACATACTGCTATCCTTTCCTTATGTCACTAAATGGCACCACCAATCACTCAGTGGCTCAAATCATCTTAATTTTTTTTTTGACTTTCACCTTCTTATCCAGTTCTGCAGTGAATCCGTTGACTGCCTCAAAGTTATGACTTCTCATTCCCTCTACAGCTATTGCGCAAGACCAGTCCACCATTAGTTCTCACTGCGATCACTCCTAACCGTTCATTCCATGTTCCCGTGTCAGGAATGTCCTCTACCTAGTAGGCAGAGTGATCTTTTAAAATATAAATGTGATCCTGTGTTTCCACTGTTCAAAGTCCTCCACTGTTTTTTTCCTTCCTCTTTAGCACTGAATCTGAGATTCCTCCCTTGCTCTGCCTGCTCAGGATATATCCCCCGGCATGATTGCTCTCTCCTTTTTCTTTTCTTTCTTTTATTACAGTTTACAGTCAATATTAGTTTGTATTCATTTCAGCAGCACAGCGCAGTGGTCATAAAATCATACACTTCACAAAGTGCTCCTCTCAATATTTCCAGGACCTACCTGACACCATACATCGTTATTAAAATATGATTGAATATATCCCCTATCCTGTACTTTCCATCCCATGACTGTTCTGTTAACCACCGATTTGTACTTCTTAATCCTTTCACCTCTTTCACCCAGTCCTTCAACCCTCTTCCCCCCCCCACCCCCCCGCCGGCAGCCATCAGTCTGCTCTCTATATTTATGGGCCAATTTTAGTTTTGTTTGTTCATTTACTTTGTTCTTTAGATTCCACATATAAATGCACTCATATACTATTTGTCTTTCTCTGGCTGGCTTATTTGACTTAGCATAATACCCTCTAGATCCATCCCTGTAGTCACAAATGGTAAAATTTTATTCTTTGTTTTTATTTATTCTTTCGTTTGTTTTCCTCGACTGAAGAGATATATCAGAAAAAATACTGCTAAGAGAAATATGATCTCTTGTACTTGTTATACTCAGTCCTACTTCCCTTCATTGCTTATGGAAGATTCTCTTGCCTCAAAATCCTTTCTTTGCTTGCTCACCACACTTACCAGAAATTCTCTTTCTACAGGTATTTTGATTCAAAAATAAAATTCTTTCCCTTTTCCATCTTCTCACATATCACATGTAAGCTGCTCAGTTCCAGAGACTACTTCACCCACTGCCATGTCCCCAGGGCCCAGAATAAGCCTGACACATAACAGGCACTCAATAAATATTTACAGAACGAATTATTAAAATTCCAATTTAATGAAGTTTCAGTGGAAGTGTTAACAAATGCATGCATTTAAACAGGCGCCTTTAGCTGGAACACCAATATTTTTAAATACAGGAAATCAATTAAGTGAATAAAGAGCTATAATTTTTGTCACTGCTTGCACACCCCGAGTCTTAAGAGTGTGCCATTGCAGAGCCAGTGAGGTCTGCCTTTAGGGAGAACTAGTGATGTTAAAGAACTGTGTTCAGTTAACAACAACCATAACAAAACCTCCAATAACCTGATTTAAAAAGAGCAAAATACTTAAGTAGAGACCTCATTTCACCATGTATAATGTATCGCCATGGTTTTGGCCCAAGCTTTCAGAAAAAAAATCTTTTGTTCTCATTTTTAAATTTATTTGTTTATTTATTTATACTTAGACACTTATTTTTTTTGTATTATAAAGGAATTTTTTAATATTTATTTTTAATCTATTATGGAACAATAAATTTTACATAAAATGATTACAAAACACAAGAAGAGATACAAGGTATTTCAGGTACTACCCATGTATAATGTGCATCCTTATTTTTCCCTCAAAAATTTGAGCAAAAAGTGCTCATTATACATGGCAAAATATGTTCTTGCTCAGAAAAAGACATATAAATGGCCAATAAGTACATGAAAAGATGTTTGACATCACTAATCATTAGGAAATGCAAATCAAAATCACAATGAGATACCACTCATACTCATTAGGATGGCTACTATTAAAAAGCACAGAAAGTAAGTGCTAGTGAGAAGCTAGAAAAATTCGAGCCCTAGTGCACTGTTGATAGGGATGTACGCTGACACAGCTACTTTGGAAAACAGTAGGATGGCTTCTTTAAAGCATTAACTACAGAATACCATAGTGTTCTGCGGTTCTCCTTCTGGGGATAAAGAATGGAAAGCAGGAAGTCGAGGCGGTACTCACACCCGTATTCATAGTGGCAGAGTTCCCAGCGGCCAAAAGGTGGAAGCCACCGTAGTGTGAGTTGATGGATGAAGAGAGACACAAAACACGGTCTATAAATACAACGGAATATCATTCAGTCTTCCAAAGAAATGGAATTAGGACATGTGTAGACATGAATGAACTTAGGGACCTTATGCTAAGTGAAATAAGCCCATCACAAAAGGACAAATATGGTGTGATTTCAATGACACAAGGTGCCCTAGAGCAGTCACATTCAAAGAGACAAAAAGTAGAACGAAGATTACCAGGGGCTGGGGCGGGGAGGAAATGGGGAGTTATTGTGTAACAGGCTCAGGGTTTCAGTTTGGGATAAGGAGAATGTTCTAGAGATCAGTGCTGAAGGATGGTTGCCCAGTGATGTGAATGTCCGTAATGCCACTGATCTGCACATTTAAACATGGTTAAGATGATACATTTCATGTTATATATTTAACCATAATTTTAAAAAAAGGTTTTCAGCTAAAATAAGACAACCAGGACATTCCCCTAAAGGACCTTTTTCTAATTACAGGAGAAACCTCTTATAATATTAGAAGACAGTAATGAAGCACTTGAAGACAGTAATCAGTGATGGTGCAAAACTTTCAAATCTTATATTTTCAAACTAATGTCCCCATGCAGGTGCCTATACTATTTTCTGGTTTCCTAGCTCCTTTCTTTCTGTCACACACTTTGGAAATATCAGAGATCCCAGAACGGCCAGTAGTGTTCAACAGGCAGCAAGTCACTTTCTCAGAGTTTATTTCATGGAATCGCTAATGTACCTTAAGATGTCATGATGTATTATTAAAAAGGATGAGTTTTATGGTCAAATGAGCCAACAGTATTGTTTGTGTTATTGCTTTGGCAGGATTTCCCAGAGCATTTAGTAGGCTGATGGGCATTGTTAATGTCCAAGTGCCGGACAGAGTATTCCAGCTTCTCAAACATCATTGGTCACAACTTTCTTTTCTGTTTCAACAGCTTTCCATGGAACATCAATTTGGAAATGTTCACTAGTGTAATTGTTGATTCCGTTACATTTTCTGAGTCCCATCAATTCATGTGGTTTTAATAAGCGTATGTGCCAAGCACAAGAATCACTTCTGCCTCTAACCTATGGGGCTTCTCAGTTCTTGAAAATAATTTCCCCGAGTTGTCCTGTGAGAAAGTCAACCTGATTTCTTGTGCAATGATACAGAAACACGTGCTCTGCATACATAAGGGACACTGTCCCCGTAACAGACTCTGGCCTGCTGTCAGACCCGAAATCATCTTGCTTGGGTACCACTCATCATGTTCTAAATTTCTACAATTTGTTATATAGGTTGACAATTTCTTATCCAAAGTCCGAAGTTGCCAGCTGTGTCTTTGTAACTGGGGCTCTGAATTTTAGAAATATAGTGTCTATACCATTACATTATACCCCAGCAGGGTCTGGAGCCCTATGAACAAATGCACCAGGATTTGCTGAATCTTGAAACTCACTGGGGGAAATACAGACTATAAATAAACATATCAGTCTATAGCAGCTTTTGTTGCCAAATTAGATTCAGAGACTCACTTACTAAAAGTAACTCTTTGTTACAGAGGGTTTTTGTTGTTGCTAAAGAGTAAATAAGGGATTATAGGCATGGTAGTGAAATGAATGCCAACGGATCTTTTTAACAACAGGCACTCATATGTCTCAATATTCTAATCGTAGGGGGACAGCGGATCAGTTTCCATAGAGAGAATCCTTAAGAAAAATGGGCGGGTGCAATTGATCTTAAATCTACCCTCCGTGGCCCCTCTTGTTTGACTGGATTATAGTCTCAGTAAGATGAACACATTTGGTCACACTTGCCACTTTCAACTGAAGAAGGTGAATGCCCACAGGTTATTGGAAAGCAAAACAAAAGAATGAGCATCAAATGGTTATGGGGCTTCAGGTCAAGCAGCACATCTAGGCTGATGGTCAAGCAGCACAGCTAGGCTGAGGGCAGGCTGATAATGAAACTTTCAAAGGTGAGTGGCATTTAATTTATGTAGTGGGACAATCCAAGGGCCAGAAGTTAAGATGTGACTGTGTTACCGACTACGTAAGGAGCCTTTGGCAAGACCCATACCCTGGGTGTTGCAGCTTCCCCACTTACACAATAAAGGTCAAACAGTCATTTTATGGTCTGCTTAGTATCTCTAATCAAAACATAGAGGGTATAGTCAATAACATTGTAGTCACTATGGACGGGGTCAGATGGGTACTGAAGTTATCAGGATGATCACTTTGTAAGTTACACTAATGCCTAATCATTAGGTTATACACCTGATAATATTGTATGTCAAAAGTAACTGAAAAATTAAAAAAAAATATATTTTTAAAAACATTATCCACTAACAGGTTAACTGCAAGTTAACCAAACAAACAACTAACAATGGCATTTAGCTCCTGAACGATATCCTTCTAGAAAAAAAAAATGCTACCCCCCAAAAACACGAATGAACATTAATCTCCTCTGTCCTTTAGGACATTTCACACTACTCATAGCACATCGCACTGCATATTAAATGTCACCAATAAGGATTTCATTTAGATTTAATAAGTCAGAATTGTAAACATTAATGAAATGCCAATAGAGTGATTGACAACACATGCTTTGAAGTCCCTCCAGTGGGGTAGGGTGGCAGGGGCGGAGAGAGAGAGAGGAGAGAGAGAGAATTTATAAGAAAAAATTCTAGACATGAAACTTTATCCTGGAGTTTATTTATGGTAATTTTTTGAATTGAAACATCTCTCAAATGCTCAGTTCTGAACAAACAGAAAAACTGCAGGAGGAAAAAAACAGGAGAAAAACGAGGCTGAATCTCAGTCACCCAGCAAGAAGAAGAAATAAACTCTTCAAATGATGTTCCATTTCCACAGCTCCCAGAGGCAGGCTTGCTAAAAAGTAATTTGAAAACAGATTCATCCTCCCTCCCCCTCCTTCCCTTCACCCCAGCCCTGACTCTGTGGATTCTGAAACTTCTTTGTATTACTTAAAGGTTCCTGGTATTTTGCTCTTTATTTTTTCCCGCTTTTCGCCAAAGAGCCACCTAAAGAACAAATCTATTAGAAGTCGTTAGTTGTTTTTTTTTTTTTTTGTATTATCCTAATTTCAGGAAAATAGCACAGAACCATCATCTTGGGGTTTAGCTGGTCCATGCACCCCCTTTACCGATGAAGAAGCCTGGAGAAAGGAAGCAAACTTGTTGGGCATCACAGCTAGTTCGTCAAAGAGTTTTAACTGATCCTAAGTTCAAGACCAGTACCTTTCCCTCCAATACGGCACGCTGCCTGCTGTCCCCAATTAAAATAAGATAGTTTGCTTTGTAAGTCACCATTGCAATACATACCTCTGGAGTATGGTGTAGCGTTAGCTTCATCTATGACATGAGCTCCATGTAGTTGGGTCCTTATATGTTCAGCACCTGAGAAAAATTAAGAGGAGAATTGAAAATCATATCCAGCTGGGCGTTAGCATGTGTTAAACAGGGTTTTGATGTTAAAGGGTTTTAAGTGCGTGACTGGTACACCTCAGGGCAAGGCCCAGTCTTCCCGGAGAATCTGTTCTTGCTTTTCTTTCTTTTCTCGTCTAATCAGTCCCATTCAGTTTTCAATTCTCTTTCTCACTTCACAAAGTGCCTGACAAATTACTGGTATCCTCTACGAACCTCTGGTCTCTTTGTGGTCTCTGAATTGATCCTCTCCTCTCTTAAGAATATTTCAGGGTAAATCTTGGTCAAAACGCAGTTAATAAAGTTTTAGGAACATAATTAAAGCAAATGCCTTTATACAATGTCTGTAGTCCTTGATCTTCCACTTTCTATTCTCTTCTGGAATGTGCATATTTTCTTAATATTTTACTCATCTTTCTACTCCAAAATTCTTTTTACTCTTCAGCTTCAACAACATGTCTCCTGAACTATGGACTGTCCAAAAGTATTAAGATTTTTGATACAAGTGGCTCAATTTTTGAACAATTTATGACCTATAAAGATTGCAACTTCTTTTGGTTCAACTGAATACATTGTAAAACAATTTGGTAGATATGTACATTTCAGCAGAATTTGAGAATTTTTTTCTTAAAGTAGAGAAACCATGTGGTAACACTGATCTCTACTGAATATTGGAATGTAGAAATTTAAATATTTTAAGAAAAAAATCTGCTTCTATGGTTTTGTTTGCCTGCTTATAGTACACGAGACCTTAAGTCTCGGTTTGCCCCCCACAGTCTGCAGGTCTTACCTGTTGCCCAGTGTTCCATCCATTTAGCACTTTTTCAGGATTTCTCACTTTCTAACAAAATGTTGCTGTTAATTGTTGCATTAAAATAATGGACAACTGCATTAGATTGGTTTTGGTAGACCTCTGCTTTGGTTCTAAGACTTCCGCTCTGATTCCTTCAGAGCGGTGTGTGGGCTGCAGGTGTAACAGAAGTCCCCACCTACCCGGTAGTTAAATCGCTCTTTTTAGACACAATGAATAGTTGTCGTCTTTCCAAGGGGAATGTTGGGTGTTCACTGGTAAAATGAAACGTGTTCACATATGAGCAATGTGGGATGGCTAGTTCTTTCCGGCCTGAGTGATGCTTAGAGAAGCATTTGAAGTTGCTACGTTGGTGGGCTTTTTAAATTTTTTTTTGCCAGTCAGTGGTGACACAGCTTTGTCATGACTCTTTCCGAAGCTTCCAAGCCACCAGTTGACAGCATCCGTCACATACTGGACCTGTGTGCCTGAATGAGCAGCCGGGTGGGCCCGTGCAGATCGCGCAGTGATGAGTGCGAACGCTTTTGCTACGGTGGTTTTGTCACCATAGGCACGATACAGATCTATAGCTACTGCCTTATTGTTGGCGATACTTTTTCTTTTGCAATGAACTTTTTGACCGAAATAAACTCAGAATAGAGAAAAGTGCCTGGTCGATGAAAATGTAAGGATTAACATTTTATTCGCAAGGAAGTTGATGAGGAATACGTAACTTGCACAGAATGTTTGCCCACATTTCCTATTCACCGTGGAGGCTGCGGAGCCGTCGCTCGCCCAGGGAAACAAGAAAACGCGAACCCGGGGAAGCTTCCGCGTCCGCCAGAGGGTCCGCGGTGCAGGTCTGCAAGCGCTTCTGTAGCGGAAGATTCCCTCTGCATGTACGTCTTAAAAGTGACTGTTCCTCTGATACATTTTTGTATTTTTTCTAAATTCTCTTATGTTTTATTCCGAGTTTCCTTGTATCCATAGTATACAAACGGAAGTGTAATTGTTACTGCGTTGGCTCCATTTACAGAAGATGTTCACGAGCAGTTCAACGAGGACAGCCTCACATTGGCGCGATCAACCCAGTTTTTCATCTGAGCCCCAGAACACGGATAAGGGATCTGAGAGACCGTTTTCTCAATTCTGCCCAAGATGGTACATAGGTTCGTAACTAATGACGTTCCAGATGTGCATATGGTTACATGCAATAAATGCCTCGGGGCATTAGAGCTTAATTCTCTTCAAGACCCCTGGGGGAACAAGGCTGAGTCTCATGTTTCAAACTGAAACTCCGAAAATGGTTTTTCCACTAGTCACAGAATCAAGTAAAGGGTTTTGTGAGTCCATGCTTCCAAAGGTGAAATTTCTGACATTATTTTGAATACTATTGTAAATCCAGTTAGAAAGTTTCAATGTTGAGACACAATTATACGCTTTGTGTTGATAGGACGCATGCAGTTTGTTGGAACGCCACTCCAATGCCAGATATCAAAGTTATTTTAAAACTTCAACTTTGATGCAGGAAACAGTGGGACAGCATTTACGATAGTTATACTGCCCAAATAAAAATAAATTATTCATAAAGATATTTATAACAGTTTTAGATGCGGCTACAGCTAAGAAACTGATTAAAGTATATAAAGATAGATCAAGAATAATTACTCTCATGTTTTTAATGTTCAGAAAAAGTAATGTAAAGGAATTTCTGAGTTTTTGCTTTAATGTACACAAATATAGGATATTTTTGTCTTTTAGATCAGTGTTTCTACTAAGTGAAGAAACCCGAAACAGAAATGTATGTGGGATTAGTGGGAGCACATTATTCAAATTGTATTCATTGAAACAAACCATACTGTTTTACAGACAACATAGAAGTTATTGCCGATAATATTTACAACAATGTCTGTAAATACAGTTAAAATAATTTAACTTAATTTTATGAAGCTGATGTTGAACATAAAAACATATACATAAAAACAGATATATATTTTACTACCTGTCATCACTCAAATTTTCTAAATGTTTAAACCTATGTAGTCCACTTACATGTTGTGTAAAGTTATTCAAAGTTTTAAAAATGAGTTCTCTATTTTATATTTTGTTCCAAATCATTTGGAAATCTTTAATTAAAGTTTTTAAGAATTGGCATATCACCAAACTTTAGCATTTGAAGATTTTAGAAAATTGCAAATGCTAAAATCAAAATTCGCAAGCAAGAAGATCTTGAAAATCAATACAAATACAAGAGAAGAACTGATTTAAATGCCAATGTGTGGGCACATCTTATGTAATGAGACTGTTGGAGCTCACACAGTGTAGAATTTTGACTTCAGAAATTTAACAAAACTTTGAAATATTTCAAGTTTTGGGAAGCTTTTTTAAATGGCGCTTTTATTTTTGATTAGATGCACTTATGTTTTCTACTAGAATGGTAATAAAATTTAGAAGCCTTGCAATATTGCAGCAGTTACATTTTGTGAAACATTTAAAAATTTAAGTAGAGACATCTTATTTGATGAGATTCGTCCTATAAAAATATTCACCAGCAAAAGTAATTTGGGTGGAAACAAAAATACAGAAACTTTAAAGATATCTGAACTGAAATATTTGTACATTTCCTTAAAAGGAATTAGTAAGAATATCCCCTATTTAGCAGAATTTGTGCTCACCTTACCTGAGCTCCCAGTCTTCTCAATAAAAAAAATAATATAATCTAAAAGAAGAATTAGCTGACGTTGCCAGTAATTTCAAATTTCTTAAAAAAAATTCAACTTTGAATCAGGAAACATTAGGACAAAATTAAAAATAATAATATTGTCTGAATAAAATAAATTATTCAGAAAAATATTTGTGACAGTTTTAGATGAAGCTACAATGAAGAAACTGATTAAATTATATAAAGATACGCCAAGAATAAATAATTACCTTGCTTATATTTTAATGTTCAGAAAATGAATATAAAGGAGTTTCTAAATTTTGATTTAATGCACACAATATATTTTTGTCTTTTGGAGAAGTTTTTGAAAATCGTCTTGACAAGAACTACCTTTATGTATCTATCAATATTACAAAACCAGTTTCTTTTTTTAAATAAAGAAATAAGCTGTGGAATAGTGTCCCTCTCCCTTTCCATTTGGCCATGGACTGTATATGTTGCATTAGGTGGTATACGTTACATTGTGTCTCTGTATAAGGGTTGGTGCTAAAAGAATGTGTGCAGTTGATAATGATACGGCCACCCCACATTCATGAAAGAAATGCTAGATAATATGGGTTTCAGATGGAGAGTGGGGAGGGGTGCAAATGAAATGTATGGGCGGTGGCAAATCAATTATTATTATAATCTTTTCCCTAGCAACAGGAACTCTTGCAAGAGCTCTGATTCTGCGGACCACAAGGAAGGCCAGGTGGTGCAGTGGTGTAGGTGATTAGGTGGGGTGTGGGTGGGGCTTGGCAGGTGCTTTTACTTTAGCTGATCAGAAAGGATGAGAGGCGTGGTTAGCGGTGGGATATATAGGGTTACAAGAATCGAGAAGAAATGTATTTTAGAATAGTCACATTGGTAACTCGGGGGTTTAAAAGTATGGTAAGTAAAAGAAAGTGTCGAAATCAAAGACATTAAAGAAAAGGAAGAGAGACTTCATTGCAGTAGGAGAACAGGGAAGAGAGGAAATGAAAGGGGATGTTGAAAGGGTGTATTTCTTTTATTTTACCTTAGAAGACCCTAAAATGTGATGTGTTAAAATTCACCACAGAAACTAATTAAAAACAAATTATCAATAAAGCAATAATGCAGACAAGAAGATGGATTAGTGTAAGTAATGCTATATTAAAACGGCTTTTGAGAGGTTTTATGAGTACACCGCCTCCAGCATTAGCTTTCCAGAAGAACAACAGCAACAAAAGAAAAGGCTGTAGTGATTTTAAAACCAGGGTATTGATACAAATGTGTGCTGGAAATTAAGGCACATTAGCCTTCAAAGATTTACTATTAGGTTAAGAGTATTTTGAATCAACCATATTTTCGGTGTATATAGGGTAGTATCTGAAATGTAATCTTTTCCCGTTCCCTGTGTGTGGAGTGTGTTCATTAGAGATACTGGTTTTCTGACATCTTCCTATCCTAACCATCTAAAGAAGAATAAAAATAAAAATAAATTAGAAAGAAGGAGTTTTAATCTTCATCTAGGCATGGAAGACACAGGAAGAATGAGAGGTTTCTAGAAGACTGTTTCAGATTATAAAGATGAGTGAGAAAGGAAAGAAAGTTAACTTTGGCAAATAAATATGTTTAGAGTATGCTAATTTTTTGTCTTCTCTAATTTTTAAAATAATTATTAAGAGGAAATTAAGAGACCTCAATACATTGTAGAGAAGATTTTCAGGATTGGATTAAGGAGAACCGAGCCTTTTTCCTCTGGACAAGCTCTTACTGATCATGCACAAACAATTTAACCTGGAGTCTCAGTTCCTTCTCTTCCCCCAAAAATGACTGTGCTAGATGACAATTGAGATACTTTCTCACACATGACTGCAAAACCTGTGTTGTGATAATATGACTCATTTATCCAAATGGGAAGATTGAAGGGGTAGAATAGATGAGAGCAAAGGAACTGTCCAGGGTGCTTAGAAATACTTGGATCCATGTATTCACTGGAGTTATGAGGCCATAATACGATTCCATGTATCATTCATGTGGCATTTCTACCCCGTTAAAAACATAGTGAGCTATTCTGTCAGTATCAAGTGAATATAATTCTATGTGAAATCAATTTCCTTTTGCTTAGAGAGTATTTATAATCATCTCTGTTCTGTGTCCAACTAGTTACTGGTCTTTAGACAAGTCATTTCATTTATTTATTATTCAGAACAGGATATCGCGATCGTTTTTATGGCATACTTGCAACATTGATGTCCCAAGAGTCACCTCAGGGGAGATGAGGCACCCTGTAATCAAGGGAAGCGGGAGAGAGACTTTGAAAAACACACATTGGACAATAGTCCAAAAATCAGGATAAGGGGAAGAGGATGAGGGGAACATACAAGACAGCTAAGGGGAGTTCATTGTCAGGAAGCCATTCTCAGTCACTTGGCCAGGCCACATTGAATGGAACTGTGGGTGTGTGTGCTTGTGGGTTATAGTAGTTTGTCACACCATGACATTGTACCCTATCTAGTAATAGCTGCCACAGCTACATGTCGATGACCTATTTTGGAGGTGGTGGTGGAGGGAAAGGTGAAATGAGAATACGATTCTGGTGAACTTTAGTGAGAGATAGGCCTACTGGGTGAAAAGGGCTTAGGGAAGAACTTCTTGAAGCTGAGCTACCAGTGCTAAGTCTCTATGTTGACACTTTACTCCTTGGCCTTCTGTTTCTGCCTGGATCCTCTTTCATCTCATGTCACCCTGACCTTTTCTTCCTTTCTGGTTCTATGCTGAACTTGAAGCCAGAATTTCTAACCAGTGAACATTCGTGATAGCAAATGGCTTCTTTCTCTATCAACGGCCCCCAAGGGTCCAAGCCTGAGATATCTTTTCACTTGTGAATGTACAAGACAGCAGCCAGGGGACCAGTCTGGGAATTATCACAGCACCAGAAACCTTTGACTTCTTCATTTTACCCTATAACTGACACACATTTTCCATGGTGCCTACACACAGGATTTCATGAGTTGCTTGGCTTCAGGGGATATACAATTTGTGGTAGTGAACCAAGGCTTTCTGTATTGACTCATCTTCTCTGTCTTTCCCTTCCTTCCCTGAGATGTGTTTTCTCCCAAGATGATCTTCATATCCTCATGCAAGGGAACTTTGGGTGGATACAATCGCACACTAGTTTCCCAGATATATCTCCATACATACGTGAATCCCAGGAGCTGGTATAAATTAAGTTTGGGTTCAAGGTGTTTTCCTATATGTAGGGCATTTTCCTTTCTAGGATAGAGGAAATGGCACGTAAGCACCAGTCTCTCAAGTTGCCGAACTTACTGGTGTTGATAGCTAGGCTAAGGGCTGCCTGCCTGAAGTTGTAAGGCTCATCATTACAGTCAAGGTCTTTAGGTAGGTGTGATGTTCACCACGACATGGAGGAATCACTGATGTCACACTGCTGTGGCACAGGAGATCCTCAAGGAAGGGTTTGGCAGGAACTGGACAGTGTCAGGGTCCCTGCTCAGCTCAGCAGGGCTTCAGTCTGAGCAGAGGGTTTGTAGAATGTATAATAAGATCACCAACGCAGAGGCCAAGATACATGGACTTATCAAATAGACAGAACCAGAGGGAGTCAGTGCTACAGACACATGGGTGCCAGGACTCCTCAGGGGTACTAGGCACCAGGTTGTAGCAGGAACTGGGGAGAGGTAAGGTCAAGGATGGCTCAGAAGTTCTGAGAGTCACTGACTGAAATATCTGTGAATGTGTTTACCTAGGCTGAGCACAAATGAGAGGGAATATTTTAGAAGAAAGATGTTTAGCTCTTTTTTATTATTATTATATTGAGTATGAGGTTTTTATAATATAGTCAGAGGAGGCTGTGTAATAGGTGGTCAAAAACGTGAGTTTGGATTTTGCTGAAGAAGACTGCTTCTGGATGCCACTTAACATCCTGCATACTGATTTTGATTTTACCCTATGATGATGTCTCCTGGATATTTTTCCTTATTTAAATAATTTCTTAGATATTTATCCAGTATTTCTAGTGGCTTTGTAGGGAGAAGTTTTTGGATTCTCAGTTTGCCATCTTGTTGGAAGCACATTACTGGGCACTTAATAAATACTATGAGATAAAATAAATGAACGGACACTGCGGATAATGAGTACATTTGATGGGAACATTAAGGTAAAGCCCTCAACAATATGATCTGAATAAAAAAGTCAAAACAAGTGGCCAGGAATCTGGCAGTGGGTGGGGCTGGGTGACAGAAAGAAAGAAGGAGGTTGGAGGATGGGAGGGCTCACAGATACTGAGCAGTAAGAGGTCTGAGACGGGGGTAGGGGTGGTAGTTGGAGACCGTTAGGTCACGTTTAAGAAACCAGTTGCTGCGGGTGATGAGAGAAGAACCCAAATTTTAAGAGTTTGGGGAATGCGTGGGAGGGCGACAAAAAATGTGACTGCGAAGGGAAGGTGAGAGGAAAAATGGTAGTTTGAGTGGGAAGCAACTTGAAGATAAAGAAGACCATCTGTTTGAAGTTTCAGTCACACCTCCACTGCGTGTTGTCTAGGGTTTCAAAATAAACCAATCTTTATTAACTGATTCTTCTGATGAATACTGAAACTTAAGCAACTATTAAAAGTTTAGTGGGTGATATATAGAAAAGTTACACATTAGGTCGTAAATAGGGATAGTGGTCTAAAACCTGTGAAGCTTTATACAATGAAGAATATTATTATTACTCTCTATCCTCCTTGGCATAATTTGCAGATGATCATAATAAAGTTAGAGGCTCTGCTAAATTGAGCTATCTCCATTTGAACAATCACACTTTTCATGTTTAGATGCATTAAAATGGAAAAGCACACGCTAAATATCTGTAGATGAGAGTGTTTGCGGAAGGTCTGTGTCCTTCCCTAGAATCACGTAAGGAGTGCTGAATATGCACGCAGGGAGCTGCTGTAACACATTTTTCTGGGAGTGTTCGGTCCTGTTCACTGAGCTCATTAAGCTCAGCTGTTGTTCTCAAAGAACCAGCTGAAGGAAGTGGCAGAAGTGGTGACAAAGAGGCAGAAACAGAAGAGGAGAGAAGGTGAGAAAGCAAGGGCAGAAGCGGGGATCACAGTTTCACACTGTCTCTGTCCCCTGTGTACCCCTGCGTTCTCGGAGTAAGCAGTTTCTTCAGCAAGGTCCTGGGTAACCACACCACCGACTCTGCTAAAAACAGGACCGGGCTGCCTTTAACTTCCTGTGAGTCCCCTAAAAACTAGCCTCGGGCACCCTGCTGTCCTTGGGCAGCGTGAGGTTGGGCACTTCTTCACTCCGCCCATTCTCTTTAAGCTCTTTGGCCACAGAGCCTGTGTGCCAACTGATATCCCCTTCCCAGCATCTTCCGGGCAGAGTTCAGGGATGCACAGGCTCCGTGGGCTGGTGACAAACAAGGAAAGTGCCACAAGTACTCACCATCATTCTATGTGGTCGCCAAGTGGGAGGCCCAAAGCGGCTTGTGGCAGTCTGCTGTTGGCCAGGGTGAGATTAATAGGGAACAGGGTAAATGTGCATGTTGCTTTTGGATAAGTGCAGGGCAGCCTGCCTCCCAGAAGTCACTTACCCCGAGGACTTGGGTAAACACAAACACACATGCTTATAAAAACGTCCCTTCAGCCCCACATAGAGCCAGTGGAGAATTTGGGAGGCACAGACAGAGCAAAAATTCCATTCCTCAAATACTCCAGCTCTACTACACCCATCTAAATACACAGGCCTTGTTCTATGTAACCCATGCTTAAAGTCCGAGGATAGTAAACTGAACTGGCAAATGCATTTCTGCTGAGGATGCTGACTGGAGAAAATATGTAAATAATTTTTCTCATGAAAAGATAGAGACCTGTTCCAACTATGTTGTGCTAATGTTTTGGGGGGAAAATATGGATATTTTTGTGAGTCCGTTGAAAACTAAAGACAGTTTCCCTAGAAAGATGCATGAGAGAGAGAGAGAATTTAGAGAGAGAATACATTTTGGATGCTATTTCAGAAGAAACACTCTCCTTCTGAATCTCACTGGTGGACCCATACATGCATTCAGGACGAGAGGTCGCATCATAGTGCACCATGGGAAGTATGTGAGTTAGTAAAATCTGAACTTTTAGTGAGGGTTCCCTAGGTACTAATAACTTTATTAGGCAATTGATGACTATTATTTCTAATTTTCAAAACAATCCTGCAGAGTAGCTACCAAAGCCTCTCTTTTACGGATGAAAAATTGAGACTGAGAGATAAACTAACTTGGCAGGAAAACAGTATTTCCTAGGGTTCCACACCCCAGACTCCAGTGTCAGATTACTTGGGTTCAAATTCTGTTTTTCCCACGTATTAGTTAAAAAATTCTGGGCAAGTCTCTTATCCCTTTGTGTCTCAGTTTCCTCAGCTCTCAGAGAGGCCAATGATGGAATTAAGTTACTTCATAAGATCTTATGAAGATTCAATAAAGCAAGCCATACCAAGTGCCTAGAACATTGACCGGCACCTGACAAGCACTACATAAATATTTGCGCTAATGGCTGCAATGGGAAAATGTCACAGACTAGTACGTAGAGAAATTAAACCAAGTTCTGTCCAGTTGGAGCTTCTATTTGCAACATCGTGCAAACTTCCAAACTTGTTCTACATTTGTTCTTTGGCAAATCATGTAATGTTTCCAAAATTCAGTTTCTGCACCCGTACAATATAGACAGTGGTTGTAATAGCAAAGCACCTCCTTATTTTTTTGAAAGGATAAGTACAGTTTCGTAAACTGTCACATGCTGTGCTGATGTCCATCGCTGTGGTTACCAGTGATAACAGAAGTGATCCGACTCATAGCAAAGGGTCTGGTGATGTCACTTGTACATTCATTGTCATGGTGTTGAATTTCTCTCATGTGCCCTTGCCTCTGAATCTAGCTCGGGGGTCAGAAGTCATTGGGGGATGGTCCAGGTCTGAAGCAAGAATTCCACAATCTTGACGAGTCAAACTCGGATACAAGGTAGACTTTAACCATCCCATTGGACCTTCGGTAATATCTGCCTAAATTGGGAAGAAAAAAAGAGTAAAGTTTTTCTTGTATTAAAACACATGTTTGGGAATCACATTTCTGTTTATCCCAAAACAGAGAACATACTGGTAGCCAAAAGTTCATTATGTTGGCACAGAAACTTCTATTTTTTAAAAAAAAAACATCAAGTTCAGTGTCCTCAGCTGGAATGCATGATTTCAGTTACTCTTGAAAAGGTCAGTTTATTTCTGCAATGCAAAGAATCAGAGGTGAAAATAGGAATGAGGACATGGACTGTGGAATAGATTATATCCCTTCCTGGGATCCCGTAGGGAAACTCAGAAACGGGAGCGTCGCTGTCCTAAAGTGGAGGTTTCCACTCCAGAATGAAATTGTGATGTTGCAAGAGACCTGGTTAATCAAATTTAGTTCTATCTTGTTCACAGAGCCTAATTCCCTGGACATCTATTTAGGCTTTGTTTCTGCTCATTCATGTCTGCCAACTTCTTCAAAATGTAATTCACAGTATATCATAAATTGGCCTATACTGAGTGCCCAATAGTTAGTAGATGGGTACGGTAACCCAAGACAAAAGACCTGGGTTCTTTTCCTAAGTTGCTCAGCCTAGGGGCAGAGACAGTTCCGCCATAACTCATTCCAGAAACTACCATGTGTTAAGTGCCCAGTAAATGTCAGTTGAGAGAATGACTTCATGTGAATGAAATTACAAATCGCTGTTGGAGAAATATTGTGAGAAAATAAGCTGTTTTGGGGGTAGGTGGTGGTCAGGGGAGAATTCCCAAGGGAAGTGACCTTTGTGCAATTTGGGTAGAAGTGCAGGCATTCGCTGTATGGGAAACGAGTGAGCGTTACGTGGAAGAACGAAAAGGTATGAAAGTGCAGGGTGGGCGGCCAGTTCCTTCAGTAGCACTGCTTTGCTGAGATTTCATGTATGAATGAGAAAGGAGGAGGCAGCTAGCAAGATACACAGGGGACACACTGTCACTGCTTTCATATTCTAAATAAAAGGAAGTCCGTGTTTACTCTGTACTTCTGAGGAATCCCAGGAAGTTTCACATAACTAATCTCTTCCTCTCATTTGTCCTCTCAGCACTTTGCACTCACAGAAAATTGCTGACATTTTGCCCATGAGAGCCGAGAGTTTGGTATTGAGTCTAAGCGTTGGGCACTAGAGCCAGCCCCGCCCCACTCCAAGGGTCGAGCTCACCCCCCATACTTCGCTACATACAGGTCCTTCACTGCTGTGCTGCTTCCTTCCATGAATGGGAGGCCAAGTGGCTAAGGCCAGGACTGGTTGAAGGCAGGGTACAGGGCTCTGCCAGTACTCACCTGAATTGTGGGAAGACAGCTGCTTGAACTGACATCCAAAAGAAATACCAGGTGAGAGGCACAATGAATAGTGTGCAGCTAGGATGCATGAACATGGAATGGATCTGAGATACAAGGTTGAGTGATCAGGACCGAGAGGAGGTTGGAATTAGATGTAGGGAGAGGATGGTAAGTCTGGAGAACTTTCCTGGGCTGGTTGCAGATACTCGTGATTCTTTAAAGAATTGTCTGTGACATTCTATGGGGCTGGGCTGGAAGAGTGCAGGGATTCATGGTGGACTGATGGCTAGAACCACTTCTGTGAGCTTCCACGCCACTGCATCCTGTGCACGCCTATCACGTTTGCAATTATTTTTTAAGGCCTGTATTCCTCACCAGGTTGTAACTCCAGAACAGCAGGAACTGTGGCGGCTGCCCATCATATGCTGCAAACTCAGTGCCTTGCTTAGTGGGTTGCAGTAAATATTATGGAAGGAATCATTGCGCAGTTGTATGGTTGGCCTTGCTCTCCTTTCTGGCTCTGCAGGGTGTGCAGTTAGTAGTTTTGTTGAGATGAAAGGGGTGAAATCTTGACTAAAACTTGGATGCATTGCAGCTCTTTCCCTAAAGGAAGGGGTGCGACAGACTCTTCTCTCTCGTAGGGAGCCGCCGCCTTTTGAAGTGATACCTGAGGGACCCGAAGAGAATCTTATCCACTCTTCTACCAGAGAACCCAACCCTCCCCTGAGCTTCCTTTCTTCCACAGGCCAGGACTGCATTTTTTTTTTTTTTTTTTTGGTGTGGCAGACATTCAGGAAATGCCTGTTGAATTGACTTTTTAATGTACCATACAAGAAAACAAAAGGCAAGGCATTTGAGATTTCTCTGAAATGAAGACAACAACTTGGATTAAGTTTATAAGAAGAATGAGGGAATTTTTTTCACAAGTACAAATTTAGATTTGGAAGTCAGCCCTACCCTCATTTTATATACAGGGACCCTGAGAACCCGGGGGTGAAATGCTTGGCTCATCCATGCAAATACCTAATGTTTGCGTGTCTGTGCAACACATAAACCTTGGTGCATGGATTGGAGCACTCGCAGATCCAACACTTGAACTGAACTCATTGACCTCTTCTCCCTACTCAGCCTTCCCCCTTTTTCAGAAGGAAGAAGGTACCTGGTCTATGATAGGAAAACAGAGGCTGAAGGTGGTGCAGGCAGCTGAATAAAGAGCCCAGAGCGTGCACCTTATTAGCCTTGATTTCCTCTTAACTTTGAAGTTCCTTCCAAGGCTTTGAGAGTTTTCTTTTATTCACACACACGCCGCTCTGTACCTCCCGACAGCTCTCCAGCTACACACACGTACACATGTATAATTTCTACGGACAGCTTTGATGGATATTTGTGAGACCACATGTTCCTCCATTCATGCTTTTTCTTTCTCTTAAATATTTATAAAGGTTCACAAGCAGAAATAAAAGTCTCTCAGATTCAGAGCCAACTAAAAATAACACTTCTATTTCTTGCCAGGGAATCTGGCATCAATCAAGGCCATTGGGAAGATGCTAGGGAGGAAAGAAGAGGAGCTGATTGATAACCTCCTTATCCAGTTTTTTAGTCATCCCTCTCTGTTATTAATAAGTTAGCAAGATTGACAGCATGGGATGTAACACAGATGCTTTGGGGTTCCTGCTGCTGCAGATAGCTTCTTCTTCACGGGTCCTCTGGTAAAATGTGTCCTTGAGGAGAGAGGGTTCTGAACTAGCTAATTGCCAGGGAACTCAAGTCGTTGAGCAAAGGGAAGAATGGGTGGAATCTTTGGAATTGGGTGGGGATTTTATGACCTCTCCAGATAAGCCCCATTTCTGTTCATGGGGATTAAGCTTTACGTTGGGACTTATATATTGGCCTGTCAGTGACTAATACACACAGTAGTGGTTACCTTATAGCTTCGGTGTCTATATGGGTTTCTTTTTAAGTCTTGCAGCCCCCAGGGCTATAACATTGAGAAACTTGGCAGTCATGCCTTCTCTTCTGGGATTGCTCATCCACTGCCTCTAGCAGAATGATGGAAGTTTCTCCTGGGGATTTTGGTCACTTCATCTCTCCCTGGGTGCTTTTGCAAAAGGTGGGCGTTCTTCTCAGAGAACGACAACTATTGAAATTCTAGGCACATTTTTCTGATTCTCTTCTTCCTACCTGTGGTCAGACTTTATCTTCTTTTGGTTTGGAAAAATGTTTTTAGATCATAGTGCATTCTTTTCTGTTTTTTTGTCCTTGCCTCTCAAAACTTTGGTTTATGTGTTCGAAAGCTTTGATTTTCAATACTTTTATCACAGATATGGGTTTTAAGGGCAAATTTTCTAATTTAACGCTTTAAATTTGACTCAGTTTTTTCGTTGAATCAGCTGCTTTCCACAGGATAGTATAGATAAAGTTATTATTACTGGCAAAATGGTAATGGAGACAATGGAAAATGGAAAGTGTAATGGGTATGAGAGAGCAACAGGAAACAACCCTAGGTAGTCACCCAAAGTGTTACCCTGTTATACAAGCTACCGCTTTTTATTGTCATCTATTTATTCCTATGAACCTGGAAACTGTCATTGGGAAGGGGAAAGCGAAAAGATGCTTCTTCACAAATGGATTTGCAGTGAGAAGTTAAAGATTAAATTAATCTGAACCAGGAAAGTGACATTAATACTCTATATCCTCCATATTGTGAGGCTTTTCCCTCAAAGTGACTGGGGGGCAGTGTCAACTTTCAGTTCGGTGGAACCAATGTTGTGTCTCCTGATGGAATCAATAGGCAATGAAGAGAATTACAATGTTGGCTGGGGTGGTTGATTCTATCAAGGGAAAGTGGCACTACTACTCTATAGTGTTGATAAGAAAGAGTACATCTGAGATGCAAGAGTCCTTAGCGCTTCATGCTCTGTAACGAAGGTCAATGGAAAAGTACAGGAAGGACTACTAATCACTGGGACTATTCAGGATTAAAAGTTTGGGTCTCTTCACCAGGTAAAGAATCATAACAACCCGAGGCGCTTGCTAAAGGAAAAGGGAATAGAATGAGAAGTAAAAGGAGGTAGTTATAAATACCAGCTGTGAGAGTAAGACCAGAAATGAGTACTGTAGTTGTAATGAGTATTTCTTCCTTATTTTGTTATGAGTATATTTGTGTGTATGTATACATACATACAAAGCAAATACTTTTGTTTTTTTCTGTCCTAGTCCCTTATTTTGTAACATAAGATTTATTGACTTTGTATTAGTATTTAAGTGTTAATTTTACATCATAGGTATGGGATATCAGGAAAAAAGTAAATACCACTCAGGAACTTTACCTCCATAAGGGATTAGTGTGTTTTGAGTTGTACAGAGAATAGTTGAATTCTCAGCCTCCATAATTGGTGAGCCAATTCCTATAATAACTACCTTCTTATATATATCTACATATATCCTGTTTGTCCTTTTTATCTGATGAACTCTGACTAATACATACATTAAATGCTAAGTAGAATTGCAAAGAAGCTGCTGGATAATCTATTTGGGAACATTATGGCTGGACAAAATTGGGAACATTTCATGGAAGAGGTGAAGTTAGATCCACCAGAACCTACTTTTGTAGGCGGCATTGGTGCCGTAGGTGGTGTTGGTGCCCGAGGTGGTCCAGGCTAAGGAACAGAGTACTATCCGAACGCATATGGTGATATTGAGATATGCAGTGTTAGTAATCCTTTCCTGTGGAAGGCCAGCTAGTAAATACAGGGTGTGACATAAGTAGGTTAATAGTTGTTCATGTGGAAAATAATACAGTAATTAATAAATAATAAGACAAGAATAACCTCTGCATTTTGGGTACTTATAACTGTTCACAAACCTGCATTACCCTAACCTGCCTTATAGGTTAGCAGGCCATGGAGTCTCTGTTTCAACTGCTCAACTCTGCCATTGCACTGTGAAAGCAGTTATAGATAATATAAAAATGAAAGGGAATTGGTGCTGTTTCAATAAAACTTTATTTACAAAAGTGCCTGATTTGGCCCATGGTCTATAGTTCGCCAACTTTCAGTCTAAAGAATTGAGAATAAGGTACCTGGAGTAAACTGAAAATTGACTAATTAATGGAGAGCATTGAAATCTGGGCTAAATATGTTGATATATTTCTATGGGAAACCACTAGAGGATTATAAAGATAAAAACAATCAGGAAAATATTAAAAAAAAGTTTCTGATGATGTTGAGGATGGATGGAAATGGAGAGAGAACACCAACATATGAGATTATAATAAGTAGATTCTATTAAAGGTTAACAAATTTCTAATTCACATGGTAGGTGTAAAAAAGACTCTTCTCAATAGCTAATATGTATAATCCTTTCTCATATGTCCCTTGTATCACTCAGGATCTCAACAGAAAACAGGAATACTTAAATTGGGCAATTAGACTTTAGAAGAGTGACTACTTATAAAGATGTGGACAGAGTGTAGGAAAAGCGTAAGGAATAATATAACACTACCAGTTCATAAAGGTAGGTTGTTGGCCTCCCCAAAGTGGATTCTGGAACCCAGAAGGTAAGAGTGGAAGTGGGGAATGGTAGAACCTAAGTCCCACTCCTGGTGATGCCACAGGAATACAAAGGAATTATTGTCTTGACCTCACTGTCCTCTCCTGCATGTACTCCATATTGATCAAAATAAGAGGAAGCAAAAAGCAGGTGAACATTTGATGCAGTGTGTATGCTTCTGCCTTCCAAAGCACAGAGTAGGAGGGAGAAGGGTAAAGAGTGCCCTTTGAAGGGGAAAAAAATCACTATGGTTAGGGACTGGGTTTCCTGTCTTTGAAAATAGTTTGGTGTTGGGAACCACCCTGCCTGGTTTCAGAACCTGTAACCTCCCATGGCTAAAGCTGAGTAAAGGACCTTGGGGCCATAAGCCACTGAGAAGACAAAGCTTATCTTCCTGGCTGGGGCGCTGCCTCTTCCCCCTTTACTTCACCCTGATTGGCCCCAGGCCATGACTGGTTTAGCAAATGATGGGTAAGATTCCTCAAGGGAGGGATGACCTAAGACAGGCATGGTCTTGATGGGGCCGTCAGGGAAGGACTTTGGGGATTATAGAAAAAGGAGGTGATGGACCCTTGCCCCTTGGTTTTGACAGAGCCTGAGTCCTCATTCTGTGTGTAAGAAGTCTCCTAATTTCTTGGCCGCCTTACTTCCCCCACCTGACTTAAGCCTGAAACAATGCCGGAGGGTGGTGCAGCCCAGGGCAGGAATGGGCCAGTTCCCTGGGGCGATCAGGCCTAAGAAAGATGCATAAAATCCTGTGAAACCTGCTTTGCTAAGAATACCCTCAATTTAAATGATAAGGGTCCAAGCATAAAATGGACTTGTTTCCCAAAGTTTTATGGCTCTTTAGCTATCTGACCCTGATTCAGAATAAGCCCTCACAGTTCTTTGAATGTTTTCTATTGTTTTATCATTACTGTCTGACAATGATTGATGAGCTTTACCTGCATTCCTATGCAAATTAAACCCAATAAAAACCTATTCAGGAACTCAAGGCCCTTCTCCTCTTAGAGACTGGCCATCTTTCCTCCCCAAGCAGTTTGTGTCTTAGTATACTTATTCTCATCCACGATGGCAAGGGGGGTCTCTGCTGGACAAAGCTCCCCCACAGTTTGGTAGATACTTACAGCTTCCTGAACACTCATGTTCTCCCCAAATTTCTCACCCACCTTGTGCCAAGTGAGGTCATGTGACTAGTTCTAAAAAAAATGGACTGTAAGTGGAAGTTACATATGTTACTTCTGGGTTCAATCATTTAAGGAATGGCACTTAACCCCAAAGCTTTCTATTTTTTTGCTCTGGCAGCCCCGGGGCCTTATATGTTGATGCAGAAGAATAGTGGAAAAGTAGATCAGGGCCTGATCTACCTTGTGGAAGAAAATTGCCCGGAGAGCTACTGGATCTGCAGCAGACTTTGCATCATGGTAAATAAAACTCTGTTGTTGTACTGAGATTTTTGAGGGGTAATTTCTTCCTGCAGTATTACTTAATCATCCTGATAATACAGCAAGGAAACATCCACCTTCAAGCATTATACTCTCAAAAAGTAACTGGCTACTATCGTTTTGCTAAAGAAGAGTTTTTCAGGATAGGAGACTGTATGATGCATTTTAGAAAGAATACCATCCACCACTGGTAGGATATTTCTTTCTGCAGAACTGTACTAGGGGTTACTAAAACTGGCAGCCTTGTATTATTCTCATTCTGAATGTGCTTCTTCCCCAAATTTCACCTCTCCACATTTCCCATCCAGATGTAACTACGTGAGGTACTTACTCAGAATCACTGTCTGTTGAAGGGTAGAGGTCCATCGAATTGCTTGATGTGAGTGGAACTGAGGTTCTCAATTTGGAATCATTGAATCTCTTCTGAACTGTGGGAAGGGCCTGGACTTTGCAGCCAGACAACTCCCTGTTTGTGGCTCACTCCAGTCACTTACGACCTCTGTGACCTTGTGTGTATTACTTAACTGAAATTCATTTATTTTCTCATTTGTCAAATGATAATACTTACTTTGCAGGGTTATTATAAGCATTAAAAAAGATGTATGCTAAGAAAATAAATGTAGAAACTACACGATTGATAATCTTCCTTATTTATGGCCTGTGAGAATTCAGTTAAGTTTGTGGCTTACAATATCTGAGTCTCAAGTCTCTTTACTTCTTGCTTGGTTATGTTGGCTGGGCCTCATTCTTATACAGATTGGAGGGGGTTTTGTAAAAATCAAAACAGATATTTTTGTTTGGAGAGTATTCTATAAAATAATGTTCAATAGAAATGTAGAGTATTGCTTTGGTAAGGTTGTTTGAAATAGTGGATCATAAATTAGTGGATCCAAAAAGATGGGGTTAGTGGCCCCATCTGTCATCATTTTTAGATCTGTAGTCACTGTTAACTAATATACCCTCACCCGTTCTTGTATCCTCATTATTAAAGTGGAAATAAGCATGCCTGACTTGCCTGCACTCACAGGGTTATTATGAGGTTAACAGAAGTACAAATGAAAGGCTGTGGATATTTGTTAGTTGGATAAAGCTATTCCAGTTATTTCCATATTTAGCAGTGTCTTGCAGTTCACTAAATGTTGCTGAATGAAGATGGAAGAATAAATAAAAGCCGAGTCAAAGGAAATAGAAAAGACTTGGGTTATAGTCAGTTTCCCCTGAGGATAGAGAAGCAAACATTGATGTCTACTAGCTTAGACTACTGGAGACTTATTAACAAGGCTGGACAGAGTAAGTTAAAGCCACAAAAGTTCCACACTAGGAAGGATTTTGAATGTCAATGAATACAATCACCTCTATCCATTAGGAAGGTGAGCACAGATGGCAGTAATGGCTCATGGATGGCAGCAAAGTTGGGGGCCCAACCTTTGTCTTCCAAAGTCAGGATGAGTGCTGTGTGCATGCGACCAGGCAGCGTCCTTTCTGGCTTCATGACGTCTCCTTCAGCCCTGAGATTGTGCAGATTCCAGGGGAATGAATGTGGCCTTGTTAGTGCCCATGGGGAGGAGATCTGATCCATGTGTTTTGTTTTAAATCCACAAACTATACACTCATTAACGTGTACATGTTCTTCTCTCAAATAATCCCTGAGAGTATTTATAGTTGTGGTCTGCAAATGCAAGAGTGACAGGTGGGTTCTTCATTCTCTCAGGCTCTGCCCATCCTTCCAAGGTCTGGAGAATCCTCGTCAATTGAATAAAGGCCTTTGCCTGTGGTCTGTTCCAGGTGGTCTGGCGTTTCCAGGCATTTGTAGAGATCTATTAGGTACATGGGTGATGTCACATTCTGCCACAGCTCTGCCATAAATGCACTTTCCCTGGTGAACTGCTCTTAAGATCTTAAGACAACAACAAAATTTGCTTCATGTTAGCCCAACCCTTGACCTGTAAGATTAAAATTTCTATGCTAAGAAAAACTGCTGAATTTCTAAAAGCATCGTTTTTGTTGGCGGGTGGACTGCCAAGTTCTAGCTCCTGACTCACTATTCTCTATTGTAGGTAATGTGTGAGAGTACATGTGGGTGTGGACATGTGATTATTTGTGCAATGACTGGAAGTGTAAGAAGAATCAAGTAATGCTCTTTCTGGCTCTCAGTGGTTTCTTACCGCAGATTGGAAGCTATCCAACATTGGACTCGGCATAGCTCCGAGGTATTTACTATGGAGGAAGCACAAATTATGCTGTGCATGTTCTTTCTATCCTTGGGCCCTGAAGAACAATGGGGACATTCACATTTCTCTTTACCTTGAGTGGGGTTATTGGTTGCTAGCTCAAGGAAGATTCCAGACACTTGTTTACAGGGCCCTTTACGTCAAAGTGTGACCTGAGCCTGGGTCTTCAGTGAAAATGCAAGCTGAAAAAGTTTCAAACATCCTCATGGAAAAACAAATTCAGTTTCATTTACTGATAAGCATGGGTATTTTTCATGAAAACATGTCTTAAGAAAGAGACACAGTTATTCTTGATTATATAATTATAATAGCACCCTAAATATATAAAATACCCTTTCTCTGGGTCAAAATTCTCCTTTAGTGTTAGTAGTTTTGACCTAATGTGTGTGTGTGTGTGTGTGTGTGCGCGCGCGCATGTGTGTTGGGCAAACTTAAAACTGATTATGGGTCCATTACTTGACAAAACTGGTTAGATATGAATAACAGGGAATGTGGGCAAGGTATTCAGGAGGACTGCATGTTTCTGGTCTGTGATGCTCCTCGCACTTGGTGGAGGGAGGGCCAGTGGGTTTGCAGAGCAATGAACGTATGGGTCCGTGTACTGGGTAACGGCATCATGGACCGGAGGTAGATTTATTGCGCCACCCTCTTTCCCATTCCCATCTGCACTTTATAAAAACACAAAAATCCCAATTCTACTTTTACTTTTTGACTTAGGTCTAAAAATTCTTCACATTATTATTTCTAACCCATTGATCTAGTGACTTAGTGGAGCTGGAGACAGTGAGGGAATGGTCTTTGGTTTCTCATATTCTGTGCTTTTAGGATGCAGTAGCTGTGAAGTTCACTTCCCTCTGTAGCTCCTCCATTGCTGGGTGATCTTAGTTAAGGCTTGTAATCTCCCTTGGGGCCTAAAAAATAAGACTGAAGAAACTAATCTACAACTGAGTGCTTGGTCCAAGCAAAAGCAAATTTCAACATTTCCCCTGGCAGATGAGAGAGGTGAGGCCATTTAATCATATACTTTGCAGAAAAATGTAAAGGCAATAAGAGAAAGGGGTAAAAGGTGAAGTGAAATAGTGCATTAAATCCTTTTTTAATTCTACATTTTCAAAAGTTTGATTTGAGAATTAGGTGAGGGTGCAAGTCAATGTCTTTGGTAGGGACTGGCAGGAGATCAAAAGAACCAGTGTGTGGTGAGTATCTTTTGATGAGAAAAAACAAATTCAGGTATCTGTGGTAACATTGTTTGCCTCCTTGTTTATCTCCTCCACCATCCCTTCATCTGCACAGAACCGCTAAAGAAAAACCACTGCGCAGTCATCACGTTGCCCCAAATACCTCTGAGCACGCCGACCTGAAAATAAGATGGAAATTCCGTGACTGGAGCATTGCACTCCTCAGGCTTGGCCTTGGGCCCGTGTTGAATACTGACCACTCTCACTGACCCGCAATCTTCCTACTTAATTATTTTTGATGTGGGGAAACCTGGCCACAGTCTGCAAAGTCCAACCTCTTTAATCTGTAATCAAGGCCAAGCAAGTCTTAGAAACAGTTCCTGATAGCAGGTATTTTTAAAAAACATCAAATATACCACCTAATAATTACTCTTCAGTTTGGAATATCAAAATTCTTTTGTAAGGAGCCCCAAGTGGTGCGGCTCGGTTGGTTGGAGAGTTGTCCCATGCATGCAAAAGTCATAGGTTTGAGCCCTGGCTGGTGTAGCTCAGTGGACTGAGCGCGGGCTGGGAACCAAAGGGTCCTGGTTCGATTCCCAGTCAGGGCACACGCCTGGGTTGCGGGCTGGGTCCCCAGTGAGGGCCATGTGAGAGGCAACCATATAGTGCTGTTTCTCTCCCTCTCTGTCTCCCTCCCTTCCTCTCTCTCTAAAAATAAATAAATAAAATCTTAAAAAAAAAAAAAGTCATAGGTTTGATTCTGGTCAAGGCACATTTTTAGGTTGTGGGTTTGATCCCCAGTCCAAGCGCATACGGGAGGCAACCAATGGATGCTTCTCTCTTACATCAAGGTTTCTCGCTCTCTCTCCCTTCTTCTCTCTCCCTTCCTCTCTCTCTAAAAAAAACCAATGAGAAAATGTCCTTGGGTGAAGATAAAAAAAAATTAAAATTCTCCTGCAAGGAGTATGAAGAGATGTTTCTTTTTTATTTTTCAAAGATTGTATTTATTTATTTTTAGAGAGAGGGGAAGGAGGGGAAAGAGAAAGAGAGAAAAACATCAGTGTGTGGTTGCCTCTTGCATATTCCCTACTGGGAACCTGGCCAGCAACCTGGGCATGTGACCTGACTGGGAATCAAACTGGTGACCCTTTGGTTTGCAGGCCCACGCTCAATCCACTCAGCTACACCATCCAGGGCTGAAAAGATGTTTCTTTGTAGGGTTGAAGCTGACCACTCTGTCCCCATTTTATAGATGAGATGTGGAGATGTGGAGCACGTGTTCCCCATTTGGAAAGGCCAACATTTTAGAGCTGAAAATTGCCCAGGACTTAGAAGAGAAACACAGACATATTCAGTTTGATATTTAGTTTTGTGGAGACTGGAAGCTCCCGTAACTCTGAATTTTGAAACCATCAGCATAAGCAGAGATTCTGCGATCTAAACAGATGTTCCCAATACCCTATCTGAAAAAAAGAAATAACATCTTCCTTTATCTACTAATACATTGGACAGGGCAGAATCTAAAGTTCTTGCAACTGTCCAAACAGATTATTTTTCTAATTTGTCCTCAGTTTACAGTTTTATTTCTTTCACAAAAATCTATTTTATGCCTATTCTGTACCAAACTGTGGTCTAAGGCATTGAATAGTCATCAGGGAAATTTGACATCTTCAGGGAGCTTACTGCCTGCATTATTTTCCTTTTGGTAATAAAAAAAAAATCTGCTACAATTTCTGTACCTTTTTTCATGTTAATTCATCTTTGTCTCCCACTGTAACTGACATCATTATGGGGATAATGCTTAAACCCCTATCAGAACATTTAAAATCTCTCCTACGCTGTGGTCTAAGATTTTCAACTTTGTACTTTACATACATTTCACGCTCAAACTCTCTTAGGCTATCCACACAAACTTTTCCTCTTCTCCACCAATCAGAATTCTCCTCATAACTTCCTCATTCTCTTTGCAGCACACTATTCCTCCAGCCCCCGGGGCTGGGTGCCGTTCTCCTCAATGGGCTCCTCTACGCTGCAGCCTGGCACAGATTTCCCCATCAGTTCTCCATTCCCACTGCCATTTCATTCTGGTTTAACTTACCATTATCTCTCGCCTGCCCTGTGGCAGTCTCCCGCTGGGTCCCCCATTTCTTCTCTCCCTTTCATATCAATCATCACTCACACTGCAGTTTACTCCTTCCAAAACACATTTTCCTCCATTGTTCTTTTGCTCAAATGCCTTCTTTGATTCCCCTTTGTCTACAGATAAATCCTAAATGAAGTAATATTTATTCTCTGGCTATCGCCTCTTCATTTTGTCCTTAGCATCCACGGTTCCATACAGATGCATCATCCTTACCAATCTACAAAGGCGCTCTCCACAAACACAGTCTGCTGTGTTATGCTTGACCCTGTTCCTGTTGTGTTTCCTATGTTGGCTTTCTTTCAAATTCTGATTCAAGGTGTGGAGTTCTTCACAAAGCTTATGACAGACCTCCTGTGGAAACCATTGCTTCTGAGCGAAAGCTCCCCCGTCCTCGGTGTTCTTGTTTGGGATCCGTGCTCCATGCACCTGCTGGCTGAAGGGCCTTGAGCGCATCGTTCAGACGGGTTCGCGTCCATCTTCACTTCTCACACGGTGTCCAGCCGAACATGTTGTCATATCGGATATTTCAGGATATTTGATAAATTAAAAGAATAACTTAATTAATGGGAGATTGGAAGTGAAATGGGTACGTGAGGGCTCTGAAGGCAGGGATGGGGGTTCAAATGCAGGCTTCTCCTCACACTACCTGTGTGACCTAAAGAATGCTACTTAATCTCTCCACACCTCGGGATCAGTGCCAGTGAAAGGAGGGCGGCCTTAGTCCCTCGCTCCAGGGGCTGTGGTGAGAGTGATCACGTGAAACGCTCAGAAGGACGCCTGGCACAGTGGACACCCAGGAAGTGGGAGCCATCACTACTACTATTGCTGTGACAGGGGTGAACAGTCAGAGAAAATGAAGTTCTGTGTGAACGGGAGCAGCTGAAAGAAGCTTCCCGAAGAAGGCAGGGCAGGAACTCGGGTCGGGAATGATGGACCAGAGACGAGGGCCTGTTTTGTTTTTCTTGGAATCCTCTCAGAGCCAGTCATCAACATGGTGTTATTTATCATCCGCCACAAAGATGGTACTTCTTTTCCCACTCTAAGTTCTTTCATTAATTAAAACGACCATGACTGTTGAGGGTCCTTTGCTGCAGGACATTTTTATCTTCCCTGCACCTGGCCCACATTTTCAGTGAAGGCCATTAAGACTCAAGAGTTCAGGGCTGCCTCCCGTGGCTTCCTGCTGCCAAAGCGTCTGCTCTCAGCTTTGCTTAGGTTCAGCTCAGGAAACATCTGCAAGGGCGGCTTCACAGGGACACAGTCTCAACATCAGAATGCCTGGCCCAGAGCAGCCTGCTGGGCTCACCTCCGACAGAATGCAAAGGGGAGGCCTGGGAAGGAGAGCTGGGGGCTGAGCTCATCACCTGGGCAGGAGGGCTCCAATGACGTGATCCTATTGTCTAAGGACAGCCGGCTGTTGTTTTGTGTTTGTTAGTAAAACAAATAAGGCTTTCGTTTCTATGGTAATGTCTGAGCCACCTGCTGAAAGGTGACCTGATGGTCCCACTTGGCCTCATTGCCTGGACTCTCAGCCTGGGAGGGTTATGGAGCAAGTGGGAGACTAACGACTTGCCCAGCTCCAGTCTAATGAATAGTTTTGGTTAGGAAACTTCCTGGAGTTGGCTGGGATAACTCCATGCATGCAGTTTGATTGCAGAGGCTCTTTGAAGTGCATTTTTGTGCCTCTCAGAGGGAAAGGCCAGCTGATGGAAGCAGATTTTCCTCAGAGGCCAAGCACGGTTCACTTACATTGCACTGCAAGACGCAGGAGCACTTCCCGTCCCTGTGTCTCCCCAAAGGAGCCATGTCCGCAAGAGGGTGGCGGAGTGATCCTCGCAGTGGCTGGGTCTCTTGCACCTACACGTTTCCTGCTTCTCTTCCAGCTCTTGTCCTTCCTACTGTGAAGGAGTTCAGCTCACGTTGGAAGTCAGGAAAGATTTCAGAAGATTTCTGTGTTCAGAAAACACCCTACTCCCTAGCTCCACCTTCCCGCGCACCTGAACAGCAGAGGGAAGATTTTTTTCTCCCGGGGGTTTGGAAGTCACCGGCGTTCTCCTGAGACCTGAAAAGTAGAACCAGTCCATGTTTCTGAGATGTTTGACCTTAGCTATGCCCAAGGGGTCCTGAAAGGTATTTTTTAAAGGGGGTGAACGAAAGTCCAAGGAGATGGTTGCTTGGTGGGTTGGTCAATAGATAATTTATAATTGGGGATGGAGAAAGGAGGTCTGAGCTGTTCCAGCTTCAGGTTTTATAAATGCATGCCGAGGAGCCCACATTTACTTTCTTCTCAGTTTAGACCTCTGCAGTGAGCGTGTTTCCCTTTGATATGAAAATGTGCACGTGGATCCAGACGGCTGGAGGACCTGCCAGCCTCCGCAGGCACCCACCGCTCTGGGAGGAAGTCTCCGGTTGAAAGTGGGAGAACAGAATTCATCTGGTCTGATTCTACTTCCTCCTCGCTTCTGGTCGGAAGGTTTGTTTCTCTTCTGATGTTCTCTTTCCTATCTCCCATTCTTGTCAGTGCTTAGGAAAATTCCTTTCCGTTTTTAAAAGCCAAATAAACGAAATTGCTGTGCAGGCTTGCCCTGCTGCTAAAATGCATGAGGAAGTAAAATGTATAAGCCTTACAATTAAAACGAGCTTTGGGAGATGGATGCTCTGCCCATGAATAATTCAGATAGGGAGATTCTGTCTGTTTTCTAAGTGGCTTGTAGATGGACTGAGCAAAGACATTGGATGGGGTTTCAGACACCAGGGCCAAGGCCAGGGAAACAACCAAGACAATCGCCAGGGACTTGCTGCTTTTTCTTCAGAACATGAGGAATTTTGAGGCTTTTAAATCATGAAGCTAAAGGCTGTTCTTTAAAGAACAGTATTCATTTTTGAAGACTATGTACTTATTCCAACTGTGGATACTAAAACTTTCCAGGACGCATCTTTGGAAAAATCTAGACACAAAGCATTGTAGCAGTAGCACCCCTGAAGTCAGCAGATTTTTTTCAAGGCCCTCCAATTGTACTTGAGACTAGAAAAAAATGACTGGTCTCCAAATTCAAAAACAAAGCAATAAATAAAAAATGAGTAAGTGTATTAATTATGATACCGGCCTATAACAATACAATACAGAGACGATGTACATATATTCGTCATATTTCTGTAAGGTGTAGGTATGCTGTCATATGTGTGATGCACTATGATGTAGGGTTCCAGCAGGTCACATGATTAAATTGGCGTGAGGTTACACAATGGACCTGCTGCAGGGCTAGCTTGTGAGGCATCATCTGAGACTGCTGCACTGCAAAATAATTGAGCAGCATAATGGTTAAGAACTTGGGTTCCAGACTCAGACTGACTTTGAGTTCAGGATCTTTATATAACCTGGAGCAAGTTCTTTATCTCTCTGAGATTCTTCTTCTCATTAATAAAGCAGGAATGAAAGTAATGGTATTCATAGTTGGTGCTTTTTTTTAAAGAAGAAAATTAGTTTGTACAATACCCGGAATATAGCCAGGACTCAGCAAAGTTCGATTGCAATTATTTTCCTCCTGTTGACCTAAAATTGTTTGTCCTGTGTTATTGCTGTTAATTCAAAGTGCTGAACTCTGAGATTGAAGGCTGTCTCTGGATATCACATTCATACCTAAAGAAAAAAGATGAATCACTAATAAGGGTATTTGGAACCATATGTTTAGGCTTTGAAGGCAATTCTAAACGATAAGCTGTCCAACTGTCCTGTGCAATGTGGACACCACTCATTGGCATGCAAAATGCCTCTTTGACCAGAACATGCTCACTTGGCTGGTTTATTCAGGCACTTTTGGTTTAAAGAACAAAACTCCATATAAGAAATAACCGTATTTTACCATGTATAATGCACACTCATGTTTTTGGCTCAAACTTTCAGGAAAAGATATTTTAAGTTTTAATTAAAGTTTTATTTATTTATATTTAGAAACAAAACTGACTATCATATTCCAGGGTATTATTTTGCATACAGATGTTGTTTTTGCTTTCTAGAGTTACACTTTTAATGCATAAGCATAAATAAAATATCTAAAAACATTTATATAGGTACAGAATTAGTACTACACATGTATAACATGCATTCTTATTTTTCCCTCAAAATTTGGGCAAAAAAGTGTACATTACACATGGCAAAATATGGAAGCTACAGTTCTTTCTATGCGCAAACATCATTTGGAATGACAGCTATCTCCATAAGATCTAAATGTCTTCCTGAAGTTTTTCCCAGATCCATCATGCTTTCTCATACCTGTCTCTTTACATGCATATCACAGCTTTCCTGCCTTCTTCTTAGACTGACTGCTCTTTTTCTTTGTCTGACACACTCCTCTTCATTCTCAACCCTTCTCAGATGTAGCTCCAAGGAAGCCTTCCCTAAAGCTGCCAATTTGTATTATGCTCATTGCTCTTAAACTTCCTGGAGTAACTTCTACTTTCTATTATATCAGGACACATCTGAGATTAGTGTCAAATCAAAATGAACAAATGTTTAATTAAATATCTACAAAGCATT
>PVJI01005534.1:0-95342 GCA_004026765.1 Micronycteris hirsuta
GACCAGGTGAAAGCAATATTCAGAGATCAGCAAGCCGGAATTTTTTAAGATACACCTTTGCCAAATTCCTATTAGAGAATTCCCATCCCACAGACATGATCCACACTTGCTCACACAGGAGTCACACGGAGCTGTGCTCAAAACGTGTAGATTCTCAGGACTGTGTGTTTACACACGTGTGGAAATCACTGCCACAGTTGCTGGCAACCACCAGCAGCTAGGAAGCGGCGAGGAGGTGTTCTCCCCTAGAAACATCGTAAGGACAAGGCTCTACCCACACTTTAGTTCCAAATTTCTAGTCTCCAGAACTTCAAAACAAACCAACAAAAAAAATCTGTAGTTTTAAGCCACCCAGTTTGTGACAGTTTTGTTACAGCAACCCTAGGAAACTAATACAATAAGCAAGACTACAAACAATTATATATCCAAGTTTGTTCAGAAAAACTTCAGCCATTGTTAACATGGCGAGAACTGTTTGTGTGACATTTATGCAACTTGGCAGCCAAGGAAAGTGGACTGGAACATGCACGCATGAACAATGAATGACAACTCCACTGTAGTAGTCAGTGGGGGCAGTAGACGCCATTGAGTGTGCATGTGTGCTCTGTGGCTCTTGCATTCAAAATGACTGACTGAGTAGAGCAACAAATCTGCATCGAATTTTGTGTTAAGCTTGAACATTTCTCCGCAAAAACTATTCAGATGATTCGGAAGGCTTTTGGGGACAATGCAATGAATGCAACACAAATAAAAGTGTGGCACAAACCATTCAAAGATGATCAAGAATCTGTTGAGAGTGATCCACGTTCTGGAAAACCTGCAACAAGCAGAACACCTGAGAATGTGGAATGTGTATGGCTACAAACAACAAAGATTAGAACTGACAGTGCGAGAACTAGAAGCTGATCTGGAGATTCCAAAACTACTGCATCTGAGATTTTGATGCAGGCCCTTGTCATGAAATGTGCTGTGGCAAAATTTGTTCTGCAGCTTCTGCTACCAGAGCAGAAGGAACATCATGCTGCAGTTGCTAATGACTTGATTCAAACTGCTACCAGTGAACCAGATTTCCTCAAGAAGGTCCTGACTGGAGATGAATCGCAGTGGCTACAATCCAGAAACCAAGGGCCAGGCATCCCAATGGAAGTCACCAGGTTGTCCATGCACAGAGAAGGCATGATAAAGTCACAGCAAGATCAAGACCATGTTAACTCTATTTTTTGACTTGGAAGGTGTTATCCATCATTGGCATTCTCCTCCAGGCCACAGAATTTATAAGGAATACTACCTCAATGTTTTTCATTGGTTGAAAGATGCATGTCACAAAAATGGCCACAGCTATGGGCAACTGATGACTGGCAGCTTCATGACAACACAACCACTCATGCACCACACCTTGGGCAGAATTTTGTGACAAAACATTAAATCACCCAGGTGACTCAGCCCCCCCTACAGCCAAGATTTGGTGCCCTGTGACTTCTGGTTTTTACTAAATCTAAAATCACCTTTCAAAGCGAAGAGGTTTCAGACCACCAATGAGATTCAGGAAAATACAACAGGGCAGTTGATGGTGATTCCATCAAAGGATTTTGCAGAATGTTTTGAACAGTGGAAGAGACTGGGAGAACTGTGTGAGGTTCTAAGATGCCTACTTTGAGGGACTTAGGTGTCATTGTCTTATGTACAATGTTTCTTGTATCTTCTTCAATAAACGTCTCTATTTTTCATAGTACATGACCGGATACTTTGTGGACTGGCCTCATTGTATGTAGCATTTTGGAAGAAAAGGGGCCACATGCAAAATCTGACACTCTCAGGGGAGGCCTGCAGGGCAGCCTTACAAGCTCAGAGGACTAAAGTAACTACTTAGATAATCTGAAATTGAAACTTTCTAACTAAAAGCAGTTCATGGTGGGTAGTCAAGTCCTAGGCCAGTATTTTTCCCTAACAAATGTCAATCTTTACCTTAACTGAGTCTGCCTGTTGTCTTTTTGCATCTACGATAACATACCTTTGGACAGTCCAATTTCCTTTTTCCAGACCCCTCAAAGCACTGGCACCACACTCAGAGGAGACCATTGTTATTGTTATCAGGTTAATTGTTGACTATTAACTATCCTGTATCCACCTGTGTAAAAGTGTCTATCATTTTACTTTTACCAAAACGCAGAGGCTTCCCTGCTTTGCTTTCTCTCACCTCCCTAATCTATCACCAATGGATTTTTTGTAACCCCCTTATGCTTCCTCTTCTGATTGTTATGTATAAAATGAGTTGCTAAACTGCCATTCTCTGGAGCATTTCTCAATCTGTTGAGATTTTGCTTTCTGGTAACTGTCCTCAGTGGCTCAAAACTCACAAAAATTCTCTACAGATTTGAATGTTTCTTATGTTGACAGCAGCAAAAAATTACTTAGTTGCTATATAAGTACTTGAACCATAAAATTTATGAAAACTTTATTGTTTGTCATGAGGTGTTCTTAGTTTATCAGAAAATCTGGAAGTAGTTTCAAATGCTCTTTAATAATAGTTTTGAAAGAAATGCATGTAACAGAAGCTAGAACGTTGTGAGAGATTCAGATGGAATGCGCAACCCTTTGTAAAGGCCTTATTCTTTTTTAGGAAGAAGGGAAAAACATGTTGTAAAGTATTAAGTAGGCCTGAGGGGACTCTAATCTGCACGACCAATGCTCACTGACCTTGGCTGTTTTATGGTATAAAGGTCACATTTTATTTTTGTACAGATAAGCTGCTAAACAAAATCTGTAATACACTGGAAGAAAAAGCATTTATCTGCATTTCTTTTGCTACTATATCCACCCCTTTCACCCCCTGCTCATTGATGTGTCATTTCTTTTCTCAGCTTGTCAGAGAGAACACCCATTCTATACTTCTGACCATGCTTCAGATTCCATACAACAAAATTGTTCTAGCTGAAAATCTTAACTTACTCTTTCACCTACAAGAAAAACATCTTACAACACTTTAATGCATCCTTTATACATTTTATATTTAGCTGCTTTTAGTGAAAATAAAAAAATTATCCTGAATATTAAGTGCTCTCTATTTTATTGATAGTAAAACATTATGCAATGGACTTTTCCTTTGTTCTGTAGGTCACTTTTTTTCTCCTTATCTAGAGAAAGTAACCACATAGACCCTTTTAACCATTGAATATTGTAATTTTTTCCCTTGTGCCTCTGGTTCCAAACTATGGTTTTGTAATAGTGAGATATACAAACAAATGGTGTTCTCAAGTAACCAGTGGGATTTTCACTTGGCAGCGTAAAAGTTCAATAACCCTCTAAGAGCATTTCTTAGGAACTGAAGGATAAAAGTAAAGAGATCCAATCCCATTAACCATGCAAAGTAGTCTCTGAAATAATCAAATCTTAATGAAAGCAGGAATAGCTAAAGAGTTTAGACTCTACTAAAATTTTGGTGGAAAAATGTTTGGCTACATTTTACTAGCAAAGAACACAGTTAGCAATGCCAGAAAGCTGCAAGAATAATTATATATTTCTAAAGGCAAAATATGGTTTTTGATATGCTGCCAGTTGAATTCTATGTTAATCCTATGATAATTCGCAGAGTCAAAGTAACTCTGACCTCAATTCATTTCCCTTGTGCCTTCGTGTGATGACTTTTCAGGCCTTGGCATTTCTTGAATTTTCAGTTATATGGTGACAATAGTTGGTTTTTGCAAAGAATTTTTTCAGAAGATTAAATATCTATCTTCATAACATTCTACAAACCAATCCTTACTAACTGATACTTAAAGTGGTAATAAGATTGATAAAAGACCGACTTTTTGTTTGTTTATGCTCACCACTCACCTGTATTTTCCTGATATTTTATTTAGGTTTTCATAAAGTTTACCAATCCTGTTATTGTGTTGACTGTATACAATGTAAGTGATTTTCATCCAAAACTAGGATAAAACTTTAAATTAATTTAACACATGTTTCTTTAAAGATATATGATTTACACTACCATAATTTCCATGTCTGGTACCTACATTAATATCCTGTGAACAGGTTTACTTAACACACACCCATTCTTTCTGTTCCTAGTCTGTCATGAGCATGACAGAGGTGAGGAAGAAATGAAAGATGAGATGAATGTTGATTTGTTTCTCAGTATCTTGGAGTGACAGGACTGTTGACTTCTCTTGTTTATATTCCCATTTTGGGCATTGCATTCAACTATTATCTTACTAACTTGTCACTTTAATATAATAAACGCTTATTGAACACATACGAAACCCCAAGTTACTGAGCCATAAGGAATAGCGAGTTCAGAAGCTCATGATTCACCTAGCAATTCTCCTTCTGGGTGTGTATCCAAAGGATGTGAAAATAGAATCTCAAAGAAGTGTCTGCATTTTCATGTTTTTTTCCCAGTATTATTAACAATAACCAAGATAGGGAAACACCTAAGTGTCTGTCTATGAATAAAGGAAAGAAGGAAAGTCAGCTATTTATGACAACATGGGTGGGCATTATGCTAAGTGGCATGAATCAGACAATCACAAATACTCTGTGGTTTTTCTTATATGTGAAATCTAAAAAGCCAAACTCATAGAAACAGGGAATAGCAGTTACCAGGGGCTAGAGGTGGAGGAAATGAGGCAATGCTGGTCAAAGGGTACGGACTTCCAGACATATAATGAATAAGCTATGGTGATCTACTGTGCAGCATGGCGATTATAGTTAATAATACGGTATTATGTAAGTGGAAGTTGCTGAGAAAATAGATCTCAAATGTTTTCATTACAAAAAGAAATGATAATTATGCGATATGATGGAGGCATTAGCTAATGCTATGGTTGTGATTGTTTGGCAGTATACAGTTGACTCTTGTACAATACAGTTTTGAAATGTGTAGGTCCACTTATACACAGATTTTTCTCAAGAGATATACAGCTGTACCCCTTAATTCTCAGTCTTTGCATCATTGATTCAACCAGCAAGAGATCAAAAGCAGTATTTTCAATCCACAGCTGGAAACCTGAGGGTATGGAGGGTGACTTGTATGCATTGTTCTACACCATTTTCATTAAGGGACCAGAGCATTCATGGAGTTCTGGTATCTGTGGGAGTCCTGGAACCAATCCACTGTGGGTACCAAGAATCATCTGAAGTTTGGGGGAAATTGAAATTATACACAAAATTTTGACTGTGCTGGAGCAGTGTCACTAACGCACAACTTGTTAAGGGTAAACTGTAAAAATGTATCACATCAACACATTGTACACTTTAAGCTTACACAACATGTTATGTCAATTATATTTTCATAAAGCTGGGAAAAAATTGCAGATCTAGACAAGGAGACAAGCTCAAATATAAATAAATACCCTGATTCAACAGACATACAAGGTCTTTCTAGAAAAGGTCCAGCCCTTGTTAATATAAAGAGAACAGTTTGTGCATCATCGATGTAGCCAAGGAAAGTGGATTGGAATGATCATGCGTGAACAACAACAACTTTATTGTACTAGACGGTGGGGGTGGTAGATGTCCTTGAGTGAGCATGTGTACTGTGTGACTGTCACATTCAAAATGACTGATTCAGTAGAGCAACAAATCTGCATCAAATTTTGCATTAAGCTTGAGCATTCTTCTGTGAAAATTATTAGGATGATTCAGAAGGCCGCAGCTATGGACAACCGGGGACTGGCAACTTCATCACAACAACACGCCAACTCATGCATCACGTCTCATGCAGAATTTTTGGCAAAACGTTAAATCACCCAGATGACTCAGCCCCTCTACAACCCAAATTTGGTGTCCTGTGACTTCTGGCTTTTCCCAAAACTAAAATCACCTTTGAAAGGGAAGAGATTTCAGGCTTTGGTGAGATTCTGGAAAATACGACAAGGCAGCTAATGGCGATTGGGAGAGCTGTGTGAGGTCCTAAGATGCCTACTTTGAAGGGGACTGAGGCATCACTGTCTTGTGTACAATGTTCCTTGTATCTTGAAACTTCTTCAATAAATGTCTCTATTTTTCATATTACCTGGATGGATACTTTCTGGACAAACCTCATATATCACAAAATTCTATGAGAGTGTTCAATAGAAATAACTCAATTTTACCTGCAAAGGTTCTAAAAAGGCTTCATCAGAAGGGAGGTTGTGCTCCATGTTCTTTACCCTGTTTTTTATGACACATCCTTTTGTAAATTAAGAAGTTTCACTGGTGGCCATGTTGATTTTGTTTTCACTGGACAATGGTGTATTCCCGAGTCAAGCGCTACCCTTCTGTGAGTGGTGTGGAAGCAGGGATTCCTGGGAAAGATGATTATTAACCAAGTCCATCAAAAGTATTCCTTACAAGATACAGACCAATAAAATTGAGAGAGCTGATTTGTCAGTAATGAAGGGAGTTTGATATATCTATTTAGAAACAAACATGCAAAGAGAGATGAACAGCAAAACTATTCCTCAGAGCTGCCTTGCCTATGGAAGGCTGTGTCTTGTTCCATAACATAACGAGGCCTTAAGCCTCTGCTGTTTGCCCTCAAAAGATGGTATTAACTCAATCTTATACCATGAGAGTGATTTATTTGTTATAGATTAAGTTGTAAGACATCATTCTAAGCAGAACCTACAGTACCAGTAAGAGTATTTCAGAAAAGCATAGTCAAGCAATACAAGGAGGTCAATATATTTAGACAAAGGTTTCATTGTAGAGTGATGTAATAAAAAATGGAATGGTGGGTAGGAACCTTATTGTGGAATTGTTTGAAGAAATATATTCTTTACATAATAAGTAAATTGTTAAGTATCTATTGAAGGTCTATGGAGAAATAGAAGTGGAAATGCAGAGGGCATACATTTTTGCTTGCCTGGGAAACTCCACTTTATGCTATGGTTCAAGGAGAAGTATTTTGGAGTGACCCTCTTTTATTCTCAAAAATATTCCAGCTTGCAAGGTTAATTTTATGGTCAGTCTAGTTCGAATACTTCTCCTTGGGAGGCTATTCATTATTTCTTTACATTTGCCTATGGATCATTTATATTAAAGTGCCTGTAGTTAGTTTTCTTTATAATACCATGCAAATTGGAATTAATATGAATAGGCAGATTTCTGAAGTTCTTGCTGTTTGTTTGGTTCCAACTCCTTTGATGCACTTACTGAAAATGCTTAATTTCAAAGCACATACTGGCTCCTAGGCAGTTTCTTAGCATAATAATTAGTCAAATTTGGACAATAAATGGCCTCATTAGTTACTCCTTTAAGCATTTGCAACACAAATATCTATTTGTAGAATAGATTTTTTTCAGCTGCTAATAAATTTGTAGATGATTAAGGAGAGAGCTGCATTTTTTTGTTAACAATTAACTTTTGCTGCCCTGAAATAAACACACTGAAGTGTTGGTGGTCTGAGGCTGAAAGTCAATAGCCTTCAGTACTCTACGGATTACAAAGAAGGTATCCATGGTACAGTCACCTCTCCCGCCATTGACTTCTCAGTATTGTCAGCAGCATTCTTTTGTTATGCAAATGCCCTATTTAAAGATAACATGTGTACAAAGGAAAGTAATGGAAGGTCATTTCTAAGACTGGACAGATGGATGAAAAATTCCACAGAGTGCTTTGCCAAGCACCTGGCATTATAGGGATGACAGCTGATGATTAGAATCACAAAGAACAATTTGTATTATCACAGGTGACAGTGTGACTAATTGAGAAGGTTGCTTAATACAGAATTGGTCAGTTTCTGTTCAGCTACACTCAGGATCCAAGGGCTGCAGAAAATGAATACACAGCACACAGTGTTTTCTTAGGGGAACTGAATGAAGGTTGGAGGAAGAGGGGAGGAAGTCTTGCTGAGGGTGTAAAGACTCACAGCAGGCTTTAGATTTGTGCTGCTGAGGAGATGCTCACAGCGCAGTTTCAAAGATGCAGAGGAAATAAGAGATAACACACCTTTAAGACAATTTTTATGTCATTTTCTAACAACACTCGACCACAGCTTCTTTTGGAAGGTATGATAAATCCAATGGATTTGGGCCTCATTATGATATGTATCACTGTTTCCTAGATAATAACATGCCATCAGGCATCTTGGCTGAAGATGACAACAGGGCGGACTTGTAAGTATCTGTGCCTCAATCAGAATATTCAGAGATTTCACCCATCCTTTGAAGCGGGGGTTGCCAAAGGCTTCCCCAAGCTGCATGCACTGTTGCTTTGTCTCTCCTTTATGCCTCATTGAGCCTATTAGAAGGCAGACGCATCTCTCAGTTATCGGACTTCTTGCTGACAGCTCCTGTCAGTCTGTCGCTCCACTTCTGAGAGAGATGCTGTGTGGTGTCATTTGGCAGAATCAGAAAGAAAATGGGAAAAGACACATCTGAGATAATTATTCTCATGAAATGAATGATGCAACTAATATTAGTTGATAATAAATTCAAGGAGCTACTTAAAATTAAAGGTTAGAATGATTTTTACCATAAATGCTGATCAGTGGTGGCACACATCATGTGGGTTTTTCAAATATAGTCAAGAAACTTAAAAGAGGGTTTGGGTCAGTGACTGAGGACCCTTTTTGAAAATCCGTACTTAAGAACTCATGGACATGGGCAACAGTATGGTGATTGCTGAGGGGAAGGGGGTATGAGGGGACTAAATGGTAATGAAAAAACATCACAAAGATTAAATTAAAAAATCCATATTTTTAAAGAGCAAACACTTTCATGGAAATTTTTCGTAGAGTTAGAATATTAAATATTTGATAATGAAAACAAATTTTAGAAAAGTAAGCCACACCAGAAAAGCTTTAAGAATTAATCTTACATAGCAATTTAAAGCTTACTAAGTAATGATATGTTCAAGAGTGATGAATTTAAAACAGTTTTTTTAAGAGATTCCTAATATTGGTTCTTTTTAATTGGTTTATCTTTTATTTATCCAGTAAGTAGTAACATCAATCTTAATATAGCATGTTTTACAATTTCAGCTATAAATTGGAAAAGAATTACTTAAAAATATGTAGTTGTTTCTCTTCATTGTTCTATACCCACTTTCCTTAAAACCAAGCCATCACATAATCAGCAAGTTTTAATGTCAACACACACACAGATATTTGAAGCTCTCGTGGTTAATTCTTAATATTTTCTCTGTTTTGTTTGTGTAGTTGCTTTATATTTTATGAATCTATTTTAGATAAAAGAATTGAGTAGGAAATATAAATTTTTTCACATATGACAAGCATTTTCCACAGATGAGTCACGGAGGAGTGAGAGGAGCACCCTGGGGTTCCCCACTTATGCCTATCACAGAGATCTTTTTATTTTCTAATTTTTTTTGTCACAGTTTCTTAAGGATGAAAGGTCAACCATAATCTCCATAAGAAAAAAATGTAAACGAATGAAAATGAAACCAAAACAACCTGTGCAATGTGGTCTTTTTGAAATTAGAGTCTTTTCATAGAACTATTCCTCTTAGCTCTGATTTTATTATTTGTTATTAATGCTACACTTAACTTCCAAGTGGGTGAAATATCTTCGTTAGACAGGTAAGCATCCTAAGAAGATCTTTCCTTAATTCTTATTATTTTCAACAGCAGAAAATAATACCTAAAGTGCATCAAATTAAGTATTTATGCCTTTTTGACCACAAATGACTATTAATTTTATCTAAGTTTATGTTAAAATATGTTTTTGCAGTATGGTATGCTTTTCTTTCTTTCTTTTTTTTTTTAAGGATACCTTGGGTTTTTATTTATTTATTTATTTTTTAAGATTTTATTTATTTATTTCAGAGAGAGGGGAAGGGAGGGAAACAGAGAGGGAGAGAAACAGCAATGTATGGTTGTGTCTCACGTGGCCCTCACTGGGGACCTGGCCCACAACCCAGGCATTTGCCCTGATGGGGAATCGAACCGGGACCCTCTGGTTCCCAGCTTGCGCTCAATCCACTGAGCTACACCAGCCAGGGTGGTATGCTTTTCTTTATATGTATGTGTACATGTGTAAATGTCTACATGTATGTCTATGTCTCTTTTCAATCTGTTAATTTTTGTTGTTGTTAAGGAAATTTCTGCAAGATGATAGTTACCATAATGACAATAAATTTTTCTTAAATTCATGTAAGGCATGAGATTCCCTAATGTTGCTCTATGTTATATTTCCTTCATTAAAATAGCACTTGTCAAAAAATGCTTTTAATTATTTTCCAGGGAAATGTTTCTAAATCTAAAGTTGCAAACAAAAAAAATAAAGTTTCCTACTTATTCTCAAAGTACATTTTTAATGTCATTCTTCAAAATGAAACCATTACCATATTACTTTACTCCAAAATAACTTTCAAGAAAAATAACTGTAATTGAAGAAAAACAAAATTTCTTCTCACAGAGTTCCAAATCAATGAAGCAGAAATCAGAATTATGGGGAAAGGGACCCAAGAGCTTGCCTTTAAAAATACTTGTTAATTCTAATGTATACTAGTATTTCACATTCACTGGTCTAAAGAGTGTTGCTTTTCTTTTATTTTAAATGTAAACCTCATATCAAATGTGCTTTTTGAAGGTAGCTAGTTCATCTTCATTTCATCTGAGTATTGTTTTTCTCTTGGTTTCTAATTTCTCAGTGTGTTCTAACTCGATAGAACAGTTTTGTTTGTTTTGTTTTTAAAGGACTATTTCCTAAAGCTGCTTTTCTGAAAAATAGTCATTTTTGCCTAAGTTCCTACAGGCACTCTTTCCTAGGGTGACTTTTTTAAAAAATTATTTCTCTTTTCTTAGCTTCTATTTAGAGATTACTTCCAGATTTTTCACAACTCTCTCTTTGGGCACAAATGACAACTGGGTGGGTGGGTAGATGTCTCCCTGTGATGCAGGTGCTTACAGCATCATTGCATTGAAAGCAGGTGACTCTAGCCCATCCTTCCAGGTACCTGCCATTGATTCATATTGCTCATCTGCTCCCTGCCATTGTAGAAAGACTTAGACCCATATACAGGCCTTCACATCACTTATTGGCGGGACACTTTTATGGGGGGCTTTGGAGATGATGAGGTATACTTCCAGTAACACCTTACGAAGTGTACATCTAACAAGACCAAGAATAAGATTGTGAAAATTCCAAGACTACTAAATGGCAGAAAGCTTTAGAAGCACCAAAATTTGGGCCAATCATCAGTTTTCACACTAACATTTTGACCAAGAAAAAGTTCAGTTAACTTTTTGGAAAACCATAAAATAATAGATTATCTAATTAAGCATTGTTATTACAAGCTATTAATAAGTTTTTCTTTAGGAGATACTTTTTCTAGAAGTATTTTTGATGACTGCCGTTACCTATTGACCTTCGAAAGGGGTAGGCAATAATGTTTAATACTTGACATGAAATGAACATAGCATGTTAACTCTGATTATTCCAAGCCATTTTAATTACTTGCCAGTATACATATCTAAAGTAGATTTGAACTTTTATTCTACTTTTTTCAGTAACTTTGATTACTTCATTCACTCACTGTGCAGCAGGTGGTATGCCATGGAATTGATGTTGACATTGGGAAGTTAAAATAATTTTAAAAACAAATTTGTGGGCATTTGACATCAAGCATGGAGAAAATGGTTGAAAATATGGTAACTTTTTATTTGCTTGGAGAGTTTATCTTATTTTTGGGGCAAATAATTAATTTTTTTGTTATTCTAGTGACACTAGACTCATTTTTAAGTCCACCATTAAGAATGAACTTAATAAAAAATGATTCTGTCTTAGTAGAAAATATCTTCATAATATCTTCATATTTTCTACTAAGAAAGAGACCAAGAAAAGGATATATAAATATATTAATATAAATATATTTTTATAAAAATATAAATAATAAATATATATCCTCAAGATCAAAAAATTGAAACAATGATAAGGTTGTCATAGAAATATATGAAGTAAAATTGGCTTTCATATAAAATTTTGGAGGAAAACTAAGTTTATAGTAAGAGGGGAGAAGTTAGTGATTGTATTTCAGTTCAAATAACAGCAGTAAAACAGAACTCCCATTATGAGAGCTATTTTGTAAGAAAAAAATTGTTTTTGTTCAAAAATTACAGGCAGTAGAGTCGGACTTCACAGAGACCATTTGGCAGATGGTCACAGAAAAACTCATGCATCTGTTGATCATTTTTATCAATTCTGACACCTAATTAAAAATTAAAAAACATGATTTGTAATTTTTAAAGAAAAATTGCAAGGTGTATGTACTCTAATAGTTATTGGACATAACTTTGAAACTGTTCTTCAAACTTCCATAACCTAAGAAGTTCTTTGGGCTCAGAGCAACTGCTCTTACCTGCCGAAACGTATCAGGTCAACTTCAGTAGAAATAGTTGTAAAAATTTATATAGAAATCTATGAAGCTTAGATGTTTACAGGTGTTAGAAGTTCTTCACAGTTACTTCAAGTGGTTTAATGGAAGGGATTGTTGTGAAGGAAATTCATTTTTAGCATTTAACTTGGTGTACATCAGGTATAACAAATTTATGAACCCCAAGTACCTTTTATTCTTCATCAGACATTGTACACCATGGCTTTGTGGACTAAGTAGTGAAGACGGACATCTGCTCTTGAGGCTGCAGAAAAGAATGAAGACGGTGACATCATTCTGATAGCTGCAAGCTTCCTGATGTAAAGTAAACTAAAAATCATTATTAGGTCCCTACTATATACAGAATAATATATTTTTCAATAAGGAAACAGTAAAAAAAAGAAAAGAAACCAAAATGTGTGTTCTTGAGAAGGTTGATATTAGTAAGTCTGCACCAACTCCAAAGTCCTTCTTGTTACCTGCATATACCCGACTATTTCTGATCTTGGAGCCTTAGTGCGTGAAGCGATCTCTGCCTTTATTGGCCTGATACCAGTCCCCTTTCCAATGAGGTAGCTCTCACTTATTCTATCTTTCAGCTCACGTGACTCCTAGGGGACACCATTTTCATGCCCCCATTCCCTGATCTGTGGCTGGAGACACCTGCTCCTGGGGTCTCCTTCCCTGTGCTGTGAGCAATATAGAAGCAAAGATATTGCTTTCTCACCTTTCTGTCTTCAGTATCTAGCCCAGTGCTAGGCCATGGCCAAACACTACGCATGCAAGGAAAGAGTGAATGGACGCGTGGAGGATGCTTCCTTGGCTTGCACTCCGGGAATGTGACACCAACCCCTTCTGCCAGGTCAGAGAGGACTTTACCACCACTGAAGGAAACTCAAAGTACATGCCACCCTTCTGCACAATATACAAGTCTTCCTATTCTAGGCTTTTTGGTTTTTCTTCTTTAAATTCACTTTGCAGTTTTAGGTTTTAATTTTGCCAAACTGAATAAGAAGAGGACAGATGTGAGCGATAGTGTCAGGAGAGGCTGCCTTGATAGAATTGTACCCAGAGGCAAGACAAGCAACAAGTGCATCCTTTCTCTCATTTTTCAAGTGTATGGTTATGTGTTTTCATCTTTTTGTATTGGAAGCTTCAGAGAGTCAGGCATTGTTTCCCTTGTAGTAGTTGGGGTCAAGGAGAAGAAGGGCTCGAAACCAATTAAAAATAATATGTAAGAATAGGCATGTTGGAAATGACTTTCATTTTCTATTTCTTTATGACTCTGGGCATAGTCAAACATTCAATATGTTACCTTTTCAGTACTTTTGAATAAAAATGAATTAAACTGAATCATATGTCCTTGTACAAATTGCATCAGAAATATATTTGAATGGCATGTGTGTGTGTTAGTATGCCGAGGGAAAAAGAGAGTAAGAGTGAGATAGGATTTTTCTCACTTTTTAAATATAAAAATCTTTAATTTTTAAATTAAAAAAATTAATATTTTAAAATAGGAGAATCTGGCTATCAAAAAAAAAAAAACCCATTAATTTTTGTCTTTAGTGGCTCTGTATAGATTTGAATGCCCTCCAAAGTATTCTGCCCTCTGGTACAACTGATGAACCCAAGAATAGTCAGGGATAAGACGAAAGAAGAGTGGTCGATAGTAACAAAGAGACATGCTTTTTGTTCATCAAATATCAAGTTGCCACTAGACGTTGTTGTGGATTTCAATGAGCACATGTCAAAAAGAGACGAAGTGGATATGCCCCTCAGACTCTTTACTCATCCACTACACTGTATGTAGCCTGTAGCATGTTGAATGTCTACTGGACGACCACATAGCAGTACTTGTATGTCTGCACACAAATCATAAATGGATTTTTTTAAAGGCTGGTAGACCATCGATCCTGTAGCTGTGAGACAATGTTCTTCATCTCTAGTCTCACAACACCACTACCCAAAAGGAGAGAAAGAAACAGAAAGGAGTGGAAGCATGGAGAGGAAATGAGAGAAAGGTAAGGGGCATGTCTTCTTTAAGATGAAAGTATTTTCAGTGCTGCTTGGGAGTCTTTCATGTCACTTATATTTCCACTTTTGCCACAGTCTCTATGACAGAGACATTAAGCCCATGAGACAAAACAGCCAAACCCAATAAGAAGCCACTTTGTAATAGGACAAAGTAATATTGAGACTCTGAGAGAGCTGATACCATGAGTTCAGAGTCTGAGATATTTAGCAGGAGACCTAATATTGCATTCCACTTATGGAATGTTTGGAACAAAATTGAACAAAACCCACTATGATTGTTTATATTCTACAGGTTAACTTAAACACGTGCCATGTAATCATATTATATTTATTGAAAGGTTGCAATGCTTTTGCCTGAAGTAATATTTTCTTGATCATTAAATTAAGAATAAATTTTTTTGTGTTTCATGGTTATTTAAAGTTGGGTTGAAAATATGGTTTTAGCAGATGTAAAATTAAAAATAAAGCTACATGCCACATCCAACCCAAATTAGATTCTTAATTTTGGAAAATTTGCTTTACCATGCTACGCCTAAGTTTTAGTGAAAATTCAATTAAATCATTAAAAAAAACAGCCAAATGGTAGACCTAAAGTAAGTACTTAATAAAAAGAATTAATTATGGAAATTAAAGTTACCTCAAAAATCTTTAAACAAAAGGATAAAATTAAATACTGTATCATTACTATAGTTTGGAAGAGATTAATACTAGTAATAATCCTCATGAGTCTTATCATATACTCCAACAACTTCCAATGCAAAGTGCAGAATTAGATGTAAGGTCAGGCTCCTTATAAACTCAGCAAATATTGTTTATTTTTTCATGTACCAAAAATGACAAAAATAACCTCAAGAATGTATTTGTTTTGTTATATGGTTGCTCCTTTTTCTGGCCCCTCCAAGGACAATGTTATAAACAAAAGAAATGCTATTTCAAAGAGTTTAAGTGTGATAAAACTTGGGTGGGAAAATGAAGACCAAGACAACATATTTTTGAGTAGAAGAATCTTATACATAGTCATTCTCTGTGTGATCTTTTTTAAGAGGAAAAATAATTATTTAACTGAACCCTTGAATTATTTTAGCCGTATTTTGGACATGAATCTGCTCTTAATGATCTTAGAATCTGTCAGATCTACTGGTCTCCAAATCAGACCATCCTGGAAGTCTGTTTGAATTCATATTCAAGGTACTTTTCAAGACACTTTAGTAACTGTTTTTCTTTCAACGTGGTTAAGGTTATATGAGAGATGTTTTCTCATTCCAGACGGTTGACTGTGTTTTGCGTTATGATTTCATGATTTATGTTATTTGATTCATTTTTTAAGTAATGGTCTAGATTATTCCTTAAAAAAGTGTTCCACCTAGAGATTATGAAGAAATTGCAATACTAAGTTACTGATAATCCTATGTGCTCACTGTTAGCATCATGGCCTTGTCAGCATGATGAGTGCCGTAAAGCCTCCCGCCAGTCCCGTGACAGCTTGTGGAAGCTGTCAGGCTGAGTGCAGAAAATCGTTTTGTTTGCTGTACGGAATTCCTGCGATCACTGACTACACACGCGGGCAGCGGAGTGTGTACTGGCCTTGGCCTTCCCTCCTGGGTGCAATGTTTGGAGCACTGCTACCATTTATGTGCTTGAAATAGAATGGATCCAGTTCCAAGTGGCATGATTGGTACAGGCAGTTCAAGTTTATTAGAGAGACTGAGGTTTGCCCTTGGTCCTGAAAGAACTAAAGAACTGCTGCTTAAGTCTTAAACAATCTTTACTGTTGTGTGAGGGAATGAGGTCTACAGGATCCATTTTATGCTATAGCAAGAGGCAGATTGCAGCAGCATGCATGCAGATCGCATGATTTAAACTACTCAAATACAGCTTACCGTGACATTGCTAACAAAATCAAACAAACATATTTATATCAGTGAATTCATGTTTAAGCAATTTAATATGGAGTTTTATATGCATTTGATATATTTCTGTTATATGAAAATGATCATGTATCTTGCTAATGATTTTTTAAATTCCATATTGAAATGCTTTCCTTTGGCACAAGATGGCACTTTAACTTCAGAGATCCAATGTGGTCTCAATGAGTTTTCTCCTTGCAAAAGGAAAACACGCTGCTCACCCTCTGAAAGCAGAAACCAGTTAGAACTAGGCAAAGAAAAGCAGAGAACAGTTTTGTAATAGAGAAGGTGTTTGCATTATGATGCAAGAGAGGGTGGGCAGGGCGGGGAAATAGATGCAAGAATCTTCTGTTTAATGAGTTTGAAATTTGAAGGGTAAGTTAATGTTATTTCATATGTGAACAAAGAATACTTCATTTTCTTTTTAAAACTCATGTAGTCCCTTATCAATAGAAAGTTCTTGAAACATGTCTAGGATACTCTATTGAGAATAAAAATCCCATACGTTTTCATTGTATTTTGTTACTTGATGAGGTCCTGTGGTCATACTGCCACCACTGCCGTGGCTTTTCTTGGTTTGAGTGTCTTTTTTCTTTCTTACAAGCAATGATGATTTTTGTCCCTAGTTGGTTGCTCTGGGAGTTGATTGTTCTTGTTTGCATGCATGACAATATCTTTGTATCAGCACACCCTATAGATATCTCCATTGTCTAATGCTATCTAGGTGTGCCTGTGGGAAGGAGCATCGAGTCATGCTGAATTTAAGATGCATGAGCTTGTAGAATCAATCTTGCCCTTCTCATTTTCATAGTTACCTGAAAGCATTGCTAGCTCATGGCTATCTTTGCTACTTATTTTACTGAATGGTTTCAGACATGATACTTAAAATCTTTGGGATGAATGTGTTCTATTGCTATGCCCAGTAATATCCATTATATAATAAATTATCCATTATAAAAAATAGTAGAGCCCAAAATGGCTAAGAACCTAGCCTAATTGGATTTTCATAAAATATTTGCTATTTTGCTTCATTGCTTTTAAGAAACACAAGAAACAAAAGAATAGTAATTATTTAAGGATATGTAGTAATCACAACAAAAATAACACCACTTTTATTAATAGGGTAGATAAAGGTGTACCGAGCATTTTCACATATATCTTTTCTTTCTTTTTAAAACTTTTACACCTGCAGTTGTCAGTCCTTAATTGCAACAATGGAATTCACACTTGTGAATTTAAGTACATGGTGGTGTATGTCATCCTATCTCACGGGCCCCGCCATGGCGGGGGAAGCGAGGCGCGGGCGTTACGCCCAGGAGCGAGCGGTCAGCAAGTCGGCCCACCGCAGTGCAGGGTGTCAGGAGCTGCTGCTTGGGACTGGTCACGGTGTGCACACACGGAGCCACTCCAGGAGAAGCAGATACCCCTGCCGCCCTGCCGGCCAAGTGATTCTCCCACATCCACACTTGAGGAAGTCAAGTTTGGGAAAACTCAAATGATACAACTGCTAAAAGGGAACCTGGCAAGCATAGTTCTTTTTTTCTTTTTCTCCCTCGGCAAAGCGGGTGCACAGTGTGTGAAGTGTGACTATACGGGGAGATGTTTCAAAAGGTTTCCGGAAGATGTGAACTCTAGGTGGATAAAAAATGTTTTATTATTCTGTGGTTTCAGGTGAAAATAATGGAAACTCAGAAATTTTCAAGTCCAGTTCTTATGAAAAACAGATCTGCCCTGCAATTGTTAATATATTCAAAATTAAAATACTTTAATATTCAAATTATCTGTATTGTTAAGATCTCTTGGGAAATCTCAGCACTAAATGAGCTTACATCTATGTATTAGAAACATTCATTTTAAAATATGAAACCTCAGTTTCATTTTAATAGAGAGATGCTCATTATGTATATCTATCCCTAAGGCTAGAAGAATTTCTGGCACGAAGGCAAAATCAGTTGGCTTGAGCAGAGGCAAAAAAATAAAAAATCAAACTTCTTGCCAAAATAAATATTAGCCCTGGTATTTCAGAAGGAATTTTTATTTTAGGAAATAATTATTTGGTAGTATATCTTGTAGAGAGAAAAAAAAACAATAGCCTAAAGTATGAACATTTTTAATTCAAACACTCTCCAGTGCTACTTTTGGTTAATTATATTCAAATGCAAAATTGTTGCTATCTTTTTTCATGGTTTCTTTTCTATCCCGTACAAGAATACTCACTCTGATCATCCCCTCCCTTCCTGGCTTTGTCTGTGAAGTCAGGTGTTTTCTATTGCATTCTTTTCTTTGTGTACCGGTAGTGGTTTTATAGTCAGTATAAGGAACAGCCTGGAAATTCCACCTTTGATATAGTCAGACATCATTAAAATCTAAAGTTTTAGAAGTGCATGGCAATATCTTTTGTAGACACTCCTACATCTGCTTATTTCTTCAATGCAAAATTTTTATCACTGGTAGAAACCTAATCCAACACGTTTATGCAAAATAGAAATGACCTGATTCATGAAGCTGGGAAGAATGTGGTAGAGCTCAGAATGGATAAAAGAGCCTCAAGGATTGCAACAGGGTCTCGGTGCGACCAAAGTCTTTGCTGTCTCCACATGGATTGATTTTGTATACGGTCTCTGTCAACATGGCAGAGACAATGACACGTGGCAGTGCCAGCTTTCTATAACTCAAGTGAGTGCCAGCTTCCTAGTATTCAAGTAAGTTGCCCTGGAGGGATGAGTGTCTTACTCCTGGCAAGCAGATTGCTGACCTCAGAAAATCATGTGTTTGAAGATATTTGGGTTACTTCCCAATGGACCTATAACAATTATCAGCAGTCTGGGGACTAGAATTTTTGGGGCTTGTGTTAGAAACTATCCTGGGAAATAAATACCGCAACTGACAACCCCACTAGGACCACAACCAATGAAGAAAATATTCGAAAAGACCTCTGTACAGAATGCAAACAGAATGAGACCACCACCATGTTCCCCAACATTCTGCCCTACACTCTCATTCAAGTCTTTTCATGCCAATAAGTACATGCTTCAATGTCTCCAGTGACTTTATCACCTCAGCAAGTAGTTTAGTTTCTTCCTGGAGTTTCTAGGGAAAGAGTTTATAAAGAACAGAGATAAGCCATGTAGGATATAATAATTGAATATCCATTAGGTGAAAGAAAACATCAGAAGTGGTGAGAATTACTTCTACTGCTGCATTTCTCTAATGCCTATGTCTCCATGAATTTAAGGTAAATTTAGGGATAACCATTTTATCATTCCCTTTGCCACTAAGAATCACAGGATTATATCTTCTTTATGCTCCTATAGCACTGTTTTTATGATTACATCCAAGGAAGATGGAGAAAACTTAAAGTTCTTAGTACTTATTGTGACGTCTAACCCCTTTCCCTCCCTACCTATATAAGGCTGATCAAATTAAGCAGTGCATAAAATTAAGGCCCAAAATGAAGTTTTAAAAACAGATAAATTATTGTATCCTTCCCCCTTTTCGGAAGCACCGTGAGATACTTCTTGTGAATGTGTCTTATTAGGATTGGTGCCCTATAATGCAGAAATGGTGGGGAAAGATTTTCTAGGATGCCTCCTCAATGCCTATCAGGGGTGTCCCACCTGTGGCCCATGAGCCAGCCGCATGTGGCTCAGGATGGCTGTGAATGCAGCCCAACACAAAATTGTAAATTTACTTAAAACATTATGAGATTTTTTGTGATTACGTGTCACAATGTACGTAGTATGTGGCCCAAAACAACTCTTCCTCTTCCAGGGTGGTGCAGAGATGCCAACAGGTTGTACGCCCCTGGCCTGGATGATATAAGGTGACCATAAAATTTAATGTAGCAGTGTCCTAAAGAGCAGAGTCTGAGTGGGACTCTGAGGTAAATGGAAGACACCCATCAGTGCAGCGTGATTAAGGGTTTATATGGTTTTACTGCTGATATTGGACCTGGAGATTACAGATGTTCTCAGATTATGCGAGGAGTAAAGGCTCTGGATGTCACCTCCGGAATTTTTTTCACAGGGGAAGGGTGCGTGGAGCAAAGCTAAAAATAACGTTCTCTTACACACTTACTAGATACATGATCTTATCTTCAGCATGTCTTTACTTTTCTGTGCAAGCCATTCACACATGTCCCTGACACTGGCTGGTCCAAGGCGTCAGCGTTCAGCGGTCGGTCAGTATCTCACAAACACCACTTGGATCATGATTGAACATAAGATGGCTAATCATTCCTGTTCATAGGGGAAACCCATACGTGATGCATGGACAATGATTAATAAGATGCATCTTCAGGTTAAATATTTTTTTTGCGATCATTTGCTTCTTTGAGAATCTGGTATAACACCTAATAGTAACATTTATAAAACTTTTATGTCTATTGCCTGTGCAAGCCTTATGGCAGCTAGCTTATAATACACAGCTTTATATTAGAAGGCAAATATGCATTAGAAGATTATATGAAAAATAGTAGGCTTCTGTTAGAAACCTAAGAATGAGCTATTGTGCCTTGTCAAGGATCACTTAGCATAATATCTAGACCAGGGTAGTGTTTTAGTAAATGTTTATTAAATAAACACACAACCTTTTATCAATAATGAGATCATAAGATCATGAGCATTCTCAGAGTCAGCCTAGTGAGTTCTTTGCGTCTTTTTGTATTTCTTGGCTGGCAAATACCACCTATTCATTCCCTTAAGTGGACTGAAGTGAAAACATCTTCAAGTGACTCTCAAAATGAGTTGTAATAATCATTAGGACTTTTCAATAATATTCTGATGTTGAATTGTACTTTCCCTGCCTCTTGGTATGGACATGTGGGCATGGGACCTATTTTGACAATAAGAGATGAGTGGATGTGATGTGTGTCATTTCCAAGTGGTGGCACCAGGAGCTTGAGCTTGATTTACCACATTGACTCCTAAGTTGAAATAAATACTATAGAAACCATGAAAATGATAACCAATTACTAAGGAACATCACTGAAAAATATTCATTTATGAGTAAGACTTAGAGAAATAAATGTTTTAGACATAGTTGGTATTTATTAAATTCACCATCACAGTTTGAAATTACAAACAGACTTATTTTGTCCTTAGTTATGGGACTTAAGCTATACTTAAGGTCACAATAGCTTCTTCTTCTAGCTCTTGAGTATTATGTTTACCTTCTTTGAATAACCTAAAATTGTTGCCAGATTACAAATGACCACTTCATTATTTATAATATTTCCATTAGTCATCACCTGTAAGCTGTTGCAGTGGTTCCTTATATTTATACTTTGCTCTGTAAGAGTTTTCTGTCTTTTGCTGTGTTTCTGTTTCTTTCCACCAAAGAACAGGGACACATCTCTTTCTCAGGACTTTTTTCAATTCTACAGCCTTCCACCTTCAAAGAAAAATCAGTTATCAGTACAATTTCAAGCATAGGCAATTTCTAGTGTATCTTTTCATTAAGTTCTGTCCTGGTGACTCTATTTTTACAAACAAGAAATGAGTTTTCATAAAGAAGTTGGTGATATTCAGTCTACTAATTTTTAATTCGCATGTGAGATATTTTTAAAATTTTTTTCATAAAATCTAATACCTTGCTCACTTTCGTGCGAGTACAAAAAAAAAAAAAAACCCTCTTATGATCATAGGGATTTTTTAAAAAGAGCTTCTTGGACAATATGAAGTTGCATTTGTTCTTCCAAAGTTAATTTTATATCCTGGATTAGGCAAGTAGATCTCACCAATCTATTTCCATGAACCATATATACATTTAGCTTCTCTGCAGCAGATAAAAATTAATTTTTTTCCCTTTTCTGAAGCTGTTAGACAAAATTTCTGTTCTGATTGTGCCATACTCTTTATTTTCTGTTTCCATAGCAACAAAGTTAGAGACAGAGCCTGAAAATCAGGGCAAAGTTTGAGGTCTTAATTTTTTGAATGGTGACATGATTATTGAGAAGATAATGAAAAGATCTTGGAGAAGAATTATAAAGTGCTGTAGAGAGTAATTGAAGACTGGTCACCTTTAACATGATTTGTTGGATAGCTCCTAAAACCACTTCCTAGTTGCATGATTCATTAGGAAGATTCATAAAACACAACACATATTCATTGTAAAAATTTATTCCAGCGAAAGGGTGCAAAGCCAAAGCAGCAAAGATAAAAGGCACATCGGGGTAAAGTCCATCGGAATCCAGGCACAAGCTTCCAAGAGTTCTCTCCCAGTGCAGTTATGCAAGATGTGTTTAATTCCCCAGTGGCACGTGGCGACAACATCGGTGAATCATCTTCTACCAGAGAAGCTCATTAGAGACTCGGTGCCTAACTCTGTGGGAGGTTGTGCAGGCACTTTTGGCCTATCAGGTACCAGACTCCCGGAAGGAAAGTTTCAGTACTAATCACATTACTTGGACAGTTTACACAAAATGAGGACTCTTATCCTATCATTGTGAGTAACAGTTCACCAATCGAGTTCCCAGGCATAAGCCAATGGCCCATCCTTGCGGCAGGATTATGAAGGGCAGCAGTCTCGGGCCTGCTGTGTCAACTCATTTCTGCAGATGTGTGTCCCTTTCCCTACTCACAGCTCCCTTTATTTGTTTTCTGTTGTGTTTGAATCGATTTGTCCTAAATTATTATTTTTCTAATTACCACCACCAACTTTTTTTTATTCCTAAAATATACCTTCTGGGTACAAGGTTTCTTTTATGGGTGATAAAAATGTTCGGGAATTAGTGGTGATCATTGTGCAACTTTTTAAAAATACTAAAAACCACTGAGGGGTATACTTTAAAAAGGTGACTTGTATTGTATGTGAAATATTTATTAAACGTTTTTAAAAAAGATACCTTTCCTTTGGATCTATTTTAAAAGTTACCTTGATTGGTTGGTTGTTCTAGCAGTCTTTTTTTTTTTTTTTTTTTTTAATAACTGTACCATTTAGTTCCCCTGGTTTCTGACTAAATGTTTTCCAGTCTGAAATGTTTCAGAAAGGTATTCATGAAAGCTTGACAGCAGCCGATACCTTACTTTTTGTGCATATTTTATATTTTCATAACGAAAGTTTATGTACATTATTTAACTTCATCTCCCAGTCTCCCTGTTCATTAGGCAATTGGAGGATCAAACATATAATATAACTATTTATTAATGTAATAGTTTTCTCAAGGGGCACGCCTAGAAATTTATCATTTAGAGAGGTCATCAAAGTCTGATGTCAGGACAGGCCTCTGGCTGTCTACAGATTTGTGTGAATTGCTTTGAAAAAGCAATTTAGGTTTCTCCCAGGTGGGGACAAAGAATAGTTGTCCGGGCTGCTGAAAAAGGCACAAAGTACTCTGTCATTGTTCTGGTTATTAATTGCTGCATAATAAATTACCCCTGAACATAGTGGCTTAAAATGGAAACCATGTTCTATTACCTCATAGTTTTTGTGGGTCAGGTGTTTGGAAAGGGCATGACGGGGTGAAACATGTGCTCCACATGGCATGACGGAATAAACTTGGTGCTATTCTGTGCACTGCTTGTCTAGACTAGAAGGTCTCTTTCAGTTTCATTCAAATGCTTGGCATCTTGGTCAAGACAGAAGAAAGAGTGGGTCCAGTTGAGCCCTTCTTTCTCTGTATGTAGTACCAGGACCCCTCCATCAGGGCAGTCAGACATTTCACATGTACTCTAAAGTTCCAGAAGACCGAAACAGAAGCCTGACAGCCCTCTTGAAGGCTTCTCCAAGAGACTCACAGTGTTATTCTGATCATTCCATACAGGTCAAAGCCATCCCTGCCGGCCTAGACACAGCAGGGAAGACAGCCACTACCTCTCAATGCAAGAGGCATAAAAAAAATGTGTGGTCCTACTAAGTTTGCCTCGATTACTCCCAGAGGATTTCATGTCTTTGAACATGTTTACCTTTGGTGTGGAATCCCAATGCCTTCTTCTTGCTCCTCAAACATTCAACAGCAGCCTGAGGCTTGATAACTGAGAACTTTTCTAGAATATTCTTCCATGGTAATTAACAGGGTAAAATAGTGGAAACTGGCTTTGAAATCTTCCTGCCCAATTGCTAAAAGAAACACTTTAGACTCCCTAGTGCTGAGCTTCATTGTTGCCCCTGGCCAGTTATTGACAAGCTTTAATGCCAACCCTTAAGTGCAAATTTAGAATAAACAACACAGTGAATTTTTTGCTTGTAGCTTGGTTAAAAATTAAAAATTTATCAAAGATTGGATAAAATATAACTAGTGCATCAAGGAACTACCCTCTCTGTAGTAGGTCAGGGATTAGTTTAGGCCATGACCTTTCTGGAGCCCTGGAATAGGTGAGATAGAAGATGAATGTATGTTAAAAGAAAGGGAGTGCAGGGAGTAAAGTGTACTACAGAGATTTAGAATTTATGAAAATGGGAATTCCAGTTTAGAAAAAAAGAACAGTGTTCAGGACAGTCATCTGTATAGGAAATTGTTTTGAAAGAGCAGCATTATGGGAAAAAAAATTTCATTTACTTTTTACTTTTAACTGTGACATCCTCTGGCTGTGATCTGAGGTAAAATATTATGACTTAGTTTAAATATTTACATTCTCCAGCATCATGAATAATAAATGGGGATACGATTATTGATTCTGCCCTATCTTACAAGTTTTTAAAGCCTCAGAATCCAGGATTGTTTTTGAGTCATTGATAAAACTGGTTTTTTGACTATAAAACAGTCTATATATAATGAAAATGTTGCTCAATGTTGATTTGTTATGTAATTTACTGTATATATTAAATATATTATATATTAATATATAAAATATTATATGTATATTAAACACTGTGTGCAAGGCCTTGTAAAATTAAATTGAAATCAGAAATTTACAATGCTTATATCTTAGTCACATAAATCGTTATCTTTCCCTTCATCCTTTTTTTATCTTCCTTTTTATTTTTGGAATAGAATTAGCCTTTTAAAAATATTTGACCTTCTTCAAACAGCTTCCTGTCCATTAGAGAGACTAGACTCCATGGCTTATACCTGGGACTGTGACGTGTGCACTTGCCTAAGGTGGCAGAATTACTCTTACGTAGCGTCTGTTGGCATTTAAAAATAAACATTGTCATGTCAGAACAAGTGAAAAAAATAGCTTCCCCTGCTGCACTCCCAGCTCCCTTCTCTGTTTGCTGTCCAAAGGATTCGCCTGAGGTGAAAACGCTGGCTGGGTCTCAGGTACGTCTACATGCACTCCTTGCTGTGAAGTGGAATGGAAACTGGCTGTGTCTCATGTTCTGAATTTCCTTGCAAAGTTATTAACTCTTTCAGCTTTTCTCCCAAGAACCATGATAGGAAGAAAATAAATACAGCACATCTTTAGGCATGCAGCATATTGTAGCCTGTAGCTTCCACATCTTTCTCTGTCAGTCCTTATGAATCTGTGGCAATACAAACTTTCTCGAAAAGTGTTCCTTCATGTTTTATCCAAGTCTTACCCCGCTCATATTCTGTTACGGCATTCTACTTCATGCCCCATGTACTACTCTTAGAAGTGTTTTTATCTCCACTCTGTTCCAAATTCTAGGAGGCTACTGAGTTATTATTTCACATAAATTTTTGGTAGTTGGTTATCAGGAAAGCAAGGATGCAGGCACAGTCTTTTTTTCCAAGAACCCTACTGTGCACTTGAAAACAGTTTCTGAGCTAAAAATATTGATACATTCAAAAGACAATTAAAATCCTGTTCACCACAGTAATTATGTATATACTAAGATATGATGAAAATAATGGACCAAGTGTCAAAATTGTTAAAAATCTCTGAATATGTGTACAGTCTGACATCAGTTTTATATAATGATGAATAATTGATGTTATGAAAGATAAAGCTGAGGTTAATAAATGCTTAAAGGCTCTGTAGAATGTCTAGCCTTATTTTCATGATCCCTAGTCAAAAGATCAGCAAGGTATTTATAATTAATTATGTCTTTAGAGTGTAAATATGAATTTCAGTGTTGCTATATACTACTTTAGACTAAATTTTGGGGAGGTACTTGAGGATAGAAGCAACACTGCTTCTTCTCTGAATCCACTCTCCCTGTTCTCTTGAGCTACCCACATCTGCAAAAGCCAAGTTCCAAGGAGTGTTGCAAAACTTCAGGCATGTGTCAATATAAGAAATATCTAGTTAAAAAATCAGTCAATGACCTTATGATTTCTGGAACGTATCAGCCATCTTTATAAATGCAGATAATGTTGCTTGCTGAGAAAGCCAATTTGGTATAAAATAAGAGGGACTGGAAAGCAGATATAAGCTCCCAGGAGATGGAATTGGGCAATGTGAAAGTCTCCATCTGAATGCCAAAAATGCAGAGTTGAAAATCCATAGATAACATAAAAACACAAAGATAAGGATGCCTAATGTTTGTGAACTGACTTTCAAAAATTCTACTATCTATATATCTATATCTATATCTATCTATATCTATATTGTCTATAGCTGTATCATCTATATCTGTCTATATACATAGGTAGGGATATATCTATGTCTATCTATAAATATATCTCTATATAAATATATATAAATAAGTCTATCTATCTATCTGTCTATACAGGCACTGTGCCAAGCACTAGTGATAAAGTCATAAGATATCTTTTGACTCATATTCTCATGGGAGACACAGACAATGAATATATAGGGAGACAAATTGTAAGTTTATGTATAAAACAAAAATATTTATCTGAACCATAGGATATTTTTTTTTCACTTAAGTATGAAATGCTTGCTAATGTCAAAGATGTCACGGACCCATTGCCCTCAGGCATACAGTTGCACGCATCTGTTCCTAAGCCCCTTTTGCAGAGTTCTGTGTCACTAGGCCAGGGCTCTCAGGTACAGGGGAGTTGAGTGATTGTAACTGACTTAAGACTGAAGATTTAACATCATTGGTTAAATCCACAAATAATTAAATTTTCTCATGGAGAAAATTTTAACCTATAATTGTAGGCTTTCCAAAGCTTTTTTTCTTTTTCCTATCCTGCTTCCTATATTATTCTTTATCTCTTTTTATTGTATTAGCAATATTCATTCCTATGATTACCAAGAATAAGTGGCCTATTAATAATCTTGTGCATTGAGAAAATATTCGACTTTTGCTATTAAAATTCCACATAGACATTGTAGCCCCCTACCAAAAGTTAATTTCTAAGAATTTTGTTAAGGTCAACACCACTCTTCAACTATTTAAATGACCATCTTCACCCTGATAAATTGATCTATGGTGCAAGTTGAAATAACATACTGCCTCTGTTAATGACCTTTACGTTTAGTTAAATTGGTAGATAATGGGTTTGAGGGATTCCATATTGTAACTATCACATGGGTTAATAAATTTAATATAATTATGATAAAATATGTGTATTTGCCCCTGAATATTTAGATTTTTAGTATTTTCATCATTACACAGTGTTTTTATCTTTCCCTTCAGTATGTGTGATTAACATTTTCAGCAAAAATGGAAAAAAATTATCATGGATAAGCTGGTTCTTATTAAGTCACCTTTCATTAAAAAGTGTGTACAGTAAAATCTCAATGTGCATAACCATCTCCAGGAACAAGAACCACTTTATGTTTTCATTAATCACTTTCAGAGTTTTACTTTGAATAATCTTAAGCTACTCGAATACTGGTTTCATAGCTGTCCCAAGGACCTTATAAGACACTGGGGCATAGAAATAGCATACATGCTTCAGGTTATCTTAAACTGCCACATACAGATTTTAAGACTATCAATACTATAGTGGCGTACCTGCTCTTTATATTGGATTCAGACATTTCTAAAACCTACAAATAAACACCTCTTTTTCCAAGTAATGAAACCATTTGAAATATATGCTTTTAAGTGCTCATACCTAAAATATATCTGTTTTGTTTTAAAACTTCATTACTAAAATATACATCTTGAAAATGTTATTTTACTAACACTTTATCAGAATGAATCTGTTTTAATTAAATACTTACATTTCCTATTCAATCCCTTGCCCACATGCTCCCAGAACGCTGGGTCCTGAGCTTCTGTTTACTCTGCTTGATCAGCCCTGGCTCTGCTTCTCTCGCTTTCATTAGCTGTGTGACTTGAACCAAGTTCGTTAACCTCCCCGGACCCCAATGACTTCATCTGCATGAGGGAAAATTCAGATTAGAAGTCACCTGTGCTCGAGCCCAATAAGTACATACTGATGTCCTTACGATGAACAGCAGCCTTCTGGTTAATAGAGGCACTCTCTTAGCACTCCGATTCTAGACAATTACTTTTCTAAAGTAAATTTGAATTAAATGATCACATTCTGACTGCATGTTTTCCTTGGCTATACTATTTTTAGTTTTAGAATACCTCAGTGTGTTATAAATTGGGGAATTGAGCAAAGTAGATTAGTTTACTCCCTAAGTAAGGTGATATTTTAATATTCTGAATATAGGAAATGCATATGTTTATAATTTTTGAATCTAAATAACTGTCATGCTCATATAAAACTATTTTGTTCTCATGAATAATGGAAGCTGTGGAGAAGCCTATTCATTTATCTGCTTCTAATCCAGAGGCTGAACTTAACAACTGAACAATACATTACAGAATCAGGGTTGGGGGCGATTAAAATATGCTGAGCACTTCATTGCTCATAAAACTGTATTTAAGAACTTGACTTGACCTAAAGCTGAAATATGCTCTCTTCCCTAAAATGTGAACATTAGGACCTGCCCCCCCCCAAAAAAAAAAGGATTCTTGGAGCTTACCTACTCAGACAGAGGCAGAATGTTAACTTGTAATGACCTGTCTTGCAGAAGATCCTTTTTTTCATTGTGTATGAGCGGTGACCCCCCAAAAAACTAGACTTTATTTATAAAAAATGTGTCTTTATTCTTATATGTTTAAACTTCAGTCATCTTCAAAGTATTTTTAATTTGATGCAATACACATATTGAGATGTTTTTTCCACTGGTCAAAACAGTTTTTGAATTTGTCTATTTTGATGCCTTATAGTGCTTTTGCTGGCTTTTTGTTTCACCTCTTTCACATCAGCACCATGTTTCCCTTTGAGGAATTTTCTCGTCAGGGGAAACAAACAAACAAAACAGGCTTCTCTGGGCAAGATCAGGTAGATAGGGAAGGTAGGGCATGTGGGTCATTCCGTTTTTTGGTCAAAAACTGCTGAATAATCAGCCTGGTGTGGGCAAGTGTGATTGTAAATCGCCCATCACGAAATGGGCAAATGCGTTGAAAGAGTCTTCAAAAAAAGCCTAACACAACCTCTCACAACAACGCCAGCTAGTACATTGATACAGATGGGTTCCCAGAACACTCATCTAGTGAAGGAAGCCTATACCACAAAGGGCATGCCCTCCAAAAGATAATTCGGATTTTTTGGGGGGAGTCTCCATCATCTAGAGTAAGTCAAGTGGAGAAGGAGAGAGAAAAAGAGAGAATGACCACATACAGATAAAAAAATTAGGTTCTAAAAGGACAAGTGGCTTTCCTCAACATAAGATAAAGAAGTATAGGAATGGCCTCTGGTGCTGAAGCTGGTGCCCTCTCTCCCACACTCTCCTGCCCTGTGTCATCACTAGCAGGCATGTCTCACAGGCACAGAACATAGGCACATGCTACCATCTACTTCACAGACACTAAGCAAGCCTTCACTTCACACATCAATACTTCCTGACCCTTTACAAAGAGAACAAAAATCTCAGTGTGAAACACAACAAGGGGTCAGTGTGATTTGGGGACCGGTTCATAACTAATGTAAAGTCACATGCTATAGTCAAATAGAGAGTGTTGAACTTTATTGAGGTGATAATCTATGTAAAAATTACACAATATATATTTTTCAGTACATTTGCATGTGGGATTTTGGACATCAAACTAATTCTAACCCTAGTTTGTCTTCTGATAAGCATTGCTGGAGAATGGGTTCGACCATCCAGAGCACTCCTGCAGCTTGAGCAAGGGAATCCTCGGATGTGCTCCTGCCTCTGACAGCTCGCACACCCACCCTGTCCCCCCGCCCCGAATGGGTTAGCTACAAGGCATGCGATCTCTTACCAGGTTGTGAATAGATCAATATGAGGTGGGTGTAGGCTGACCCAGTGTATCAGTGACTTAACTGCTTTATTTTCCAGTCTGTTGAACAAGCCGCCTAACTGAGTGCTGTCAGGTTCCTCTGGAGAGAAAAGTAGTTGCTTCAAGCCAGCCAGAGGCCTCGCTAGTAGGCGAGGCCTATCTGGTGCTTCACTAGGCTAACAGACTCCCCTTAACGAAGCTGAACTGGGGAAGCACACTATGAGATCCATTATAAGCTGAAACCATGTTTTCATAAAAATATTTTACTATGCAAAGAGTGACTTTATAGAATGGCCAAGATAAAATGAATTTAGAATGGATTATATTTCTCAGTGAACAAAGTTGTAGCAAACATGCCTCAGAGCAATGCTTGAGCAAGTGTTTGTAAGTTCAGTGGTTTGTTTATTTAATAATAATATTTAATATATTATAATATAGTTGTATCTCACATTTATATTTAATTACATGTATTTTATTTATATTATATATTCTATAAACTATCTTGAAATGCTAGATTAAATTATGCAATATATTAGTCTTAACAGAGGTTAAGCTATATTACCGTAGACTTGCTAGAACTTGGGAAGAGTGTTACCTCATAAAATGACTAATGAGTGTGACCATTGGGGCAACAACCACAGCGACAGATACAGAGAAAGTAAGAAAAACGTTTACTCATATATTAGACAAAATAATTGTCTGGCTTTAGTCATTGCTCCCTTATTTTGAAAAAATATATTAACTTGTTCTCCCTGAATAAAAATTAAGAACGTTTGGGATAAAAAAAAACCTCAACAAGATGCAGCCAATATTCAGAGTGAATGCCGACAATGGCCTTAGGAGAAGTCAACTTTTAAGCATTCAATTGCACTTTCAGGAATAGCTTGCACTAGCTTGAATGAAAGAACTGAGATTCTTAACAGGCAGGGTCATTAAATTCCTGTTTTGCTGTCCTCAGTATTCAGTATTCCTGCCCAAGTTATAGTCTAAGATAACATGAACTAAGATATTAAAGTTATGATATATTGAATTTTCAGAAGTTTCACTTATATGGAAAATAAAACTGGAATTGTGAAATTAAATACATATATATTTGTATATATTTATCTTAATATATTTTCCTTTTTAATCTCAATAGAAACAAGGAAACTGAAATGTATAAAACAACTTCTTATTTTAGTAGACAAATCTTCAAGTCTATTCTTAAGCATTTCTGGGAAAAAAGACTCACTGTTTAGATAACACAGCTGTGTATTTGAATACCATATTTTGAGAAGGTATCACTGATGAATGAAAAGCACAGATGGTCTCTCCCTAGGTTTAATGTATTACCTACATTATGTATACATAATATTTCTGTTAACATTGCCTAAGTGCTTTTGGTTGTTGTTTTGTTTCATTTTGTGTTTCTTTCTTTTTTTTGAGGGGTGATTAATTGATTTATATGTTTAGATTAACTTTTCAGTAGCCACATATTATCACTGATATATATTCAATATACTTAGCCTCTCCTTTCTAATTTTTTCTATCTCCTGTTGTTTGAAAATGTGCCTATGTTTTTCCCTAATAATTCTACAGATATCATTTTGCCACTGGAATTAGATTACCAACTTTTTCATCAAAGACTCAGTTTTGATCTCTATTGTTTGACTATCCAAGGCTCAGTCCAATCCTAGCTTTCTCACACTCTGCAAATATACAGTATGGTCTAAATTTATGGTCTAGGGTACAATAGGAAAATAGTAATAAACAGGGTCTTCTGCTCAGGTGAATTTTATTTTGTGTTGATATGACAAATAATTAGCAATACAAGAAACAAAGGTCACATTATCTCTCCCTTCTGAGATGGAAGGCATTCTTTCCCAATTATCCTTTGAGGGAAAGAATCATGTCTCATTTCATCCAAACTCTCTTCTATTTGTAGTTTATTGGTCAAATGAAAATAATATGTTACAGAAAATAGTGTCGCTAGTGCTAAATATGCTAATCCAAAATTAGTTTTTATTTTTTAGTAGCAAAAGTAAACACACATCATAACTTTAGAATATAATATTTCTGTATCTCATTATGGAATTCCACAACCACAGTATTTATTGAGAAAAAAGATTAAGATATATAGTATTCATTAACAATTTTAAAAATTCAAAGGTTCACAGCACTCCTACATGTATCTCTATTTAAAGAGATATATGATGGTTCTTATGAAGCATTACATGAGAGAAGGAAAATTTAATATTATTTTCCTTCTTGTCACATTTTGGCTAAAAGAATGTGATGGAAATGACAGTGGAACAGGTCCATGCATAAGCCTCAAGAACCTTGAGAGTATCTAGTCATTTTCTTAGAACCTCGCTATCACCATGGGAATAAACCCGGGCTAGACTGAGACCCATGGCCCTCTACCTTGACAGCCTCGGCCAGATGCCAACTGACTGCAGGCAAGATCAACTGAGCCTGGCCCAGAGCTAAAGAACTGCCCAGCTGATCTGCCAACTTATGAACCAAACAAATGCTTAGTGTTTCCAGTCACTAAGCTTTGAGACAGTATGTTATACACTAATAAGACTTTAAAATAACTGAGCACATTCCAAACACATGGTGGGAACACAAGATGGCAACTTTTATTAATAATTATACATAATTTGTTTCCTCCATGTGCTACATTCCACCATTCAGTCTCTGACCATGTTTCCCTGTGCCGTATCTACTACCATTGCCTTAATTACTTAATTTAACTAGTTAATTTTTGTATTGTTATTGATCTAAAGGTAAAATTTTAAAACATGTGAATTAAATGTTTAAGGAAGCAAGCCACAAAGGAGTTTGTATTTACCAAAATCTAATTAGGTAACCAGCGAATTAAGTAGAACCCTGAAACTGTCTTTGAAAATTGAGAGCACTTGCCGAAGTGAGCTTCCACTTCACATTTCAGAGCATCGGAGAAATCAGGACCCAGCAGGCTCATGTAACAGACATTACAGTCTAGTAGAAGAGTCTCTCTTCAAAAAATAGCATGCAGAAGTCTATGTTCTTAGTTAAAGGATAAAAAAAAAATAAATCTGCCCACCTCAGCAAGGGAACCCCTGATGAATGGAAAGCATAGCTGGTCCCTTCCTTGCTTTATAATCTGAAATCATCCAACCTGCTGGCACCAAAACTCATGAAGATTAGAATTTAATTTAGAACTATGGCAGAGAGTACAGACAGTACTGGTTTGCTCAGTTTGGTTGTACAAATTTCTTTCAGACAATAGAACATAGTGTTTAATTTATTAGGGGGGACTCTCAAGTCAGTTTTTCTGGATTTGAATCCTGGTTCTGTTTTTATTTTACCTATGTGATTTATACTAAATTATTTCATCTTTTTGCTTCATCTTCCTTATTTGTTAAATAAGAATTAAATGAATTATTTTGAATGTGTTTAGAACATTGCTGAACACATAATGTCTACTACTTAAGTGCTATTTCAAAATATAAGACATGTTACAAATAATATACATGACATCATGGTATGAGTAGTGTTATATGCAGGAAAAATATTTTGACAATAGAAACTTGAATTCTAGATCAACAAGCTTAGTAAATAAGACTTTTTAAAAATATTGAGCATAAATATATAAGTGACTAATATATAAATCAAATTAATTATTTGAAATATTTATCTCACAATGTTTCAAGGTTTTAAACATGTCTCTTGAATAAGGTAGTTGTATCATTTGTACTAAGGGATTTGGATCACATTTACTTGAGAAAAAATTTACTATCAGAAATAATCAATTTAAATAGTTTTTTGCAAGGTAAAAATAGTGGATTTTAAAAACCCAGAGAAATGATTAAACAGCAAATAGAATGTCATATCAATGAAGAAAATAGGAATTTTAAATGCTGTTCTACCAAAATCTTTTTCCAAACAAAATAACACACACATGCATAATGATGGCACAATTAGCAATTTAAATATTGAATTTACTAATACCGAGAAGTAATTAATGAGCTTAACCCAGAAGCAATAATAGAAGAATTTATGAAGTTATGGAAATAGAAAAATCCAAGTGATTTAGATTTTTTTGGAAGACCATATGTTTGCATTTTAATGTCTCTTGAATATTATACTAGAATGATTTTTGTATCTGTACAAACACATAGGAAATGAGGATCTAAAAGACAATATGAATTAATTATAATTTATTGTTCCACAATTAAATTTAAAGAAACTTATTTCAGAGTTGGCTTTAAGAATAATCCTTAAAGAGGATTTAAAAACATTATGAATTCATTATAATGGTCAGCTCTTGAGAATATTTGAGAGAATGTTTTATAGATAGACACTTCAATTTAAAGAGAAACACTTATGATTGTTACTTTTAAAAATCCTACAATTCAACCAATCACTGTTTACAATTAGTTAGACATGTGGCAATATGTGAGAACCTAAATTACATCATACTGATTAAATAAGCTTCTCAGTTTTAATAAACATTAATTTTATTCTAAAATAGAGGGTGATGGAAGGAGGAATGATTTCACATGTAGTTATAACAATAGCAAAATATCATTAAGTTGCTTATAATATGCTCGAGTTCTATTAATGTTCTTTTTAAGTGCAGTTTATATTATCAAACTGCAAATACTTTTAGAAAATGTAAATATAGATTGATTTTAATTCTTGATTCTAAATGAATGAAAATTAAGTTGTATTGAAACTCCCTGATATCACTGAAAAGAAATTTGATCACTTTGTTTTAATAGCAAAATATGATATACTTGGAAATAGTAAAATGTTATTTGCAATTAAATTTCAAAAAGAATGCATATATACTATGAAAACTAATTCACAGAAAACTTAATATTCTTACAAATACTGACATAAGTGGCCTATCTTTCTTTGCTGACAGCTTAGCCTTCAGTTAGGAAAAAGAAATTATTCCATTCTAAGAAATCAGGAAAATTTCCATCTAGCCCTGAGTCATCTTTTTTTTTAAATCTAATAATACTAGCAATATTATTGAAGGACATGGAATGCATACACACACAGTTATGCCCATCAATCAGAACAACTGCTGCTTTCCTAACTTGAACTCTCAGAATGTCAAAGTTTTTTCAAATTCAATTCCAAATAACAAAGTTACTGAACACCGTGGCGTTTGTTTTTACAAAGAGTTTTTGAATGGTGAAGGGCGACAGGAACATAGCAACATGTTCTTTTTCTTTTTAAAAATTGATGTGGGAAAGTTAAGTGTAAGCTGATTAATAAAAATGTTCAAATAGAACAAAAATGTACATTTATTTTAGCCGGACCCTTTCTTTCCATCATGGTATGCCATTTGCTTTTGTGTTAAAGCAGATGTGGTGAAGCTTTTATATGTCTATGTAAGTAGGTACATTTATATGTTTGTATGTTTATACATACATTTGTATATATTGTTACATGTATGCATTTCATGATCAAATAGAAAAGTTTAGAGATACAGGAAAACTCTGGCCTCTTTAAAATATGGGAAAGTTGAATACTAGTAAAGATACCATGTTGGAAAACTACAAGGACCGAAGCACAGGAAAATTTTTTACAGTAAAAATCTCGTGTTCTCCAAGGAAAAAAATGTAGAGAGGCAGAGATAATAGTAGATAATAGAAACCAAATGACTTGGGCAGCCAGAAACTGACCTTGATGGTAAGGTGAGATCTGAACCTTGTGATCATCCATAAGGGTAGTAAAAGTGACATAAACCACCTGTCCTTGATGGAGGAACAGGGTAGGAACACCGAGGTTCAGAGCACCATGGAAGTTTCTTGGATTGGTAAATTAATGCCCCCAAATATTGGTTTAATAGAGCTAGGTATAGCATTGGAAAGTATTTTGGGGGCATCACGGTGATAAACTAAATTGCTCAAAGGAGACCATAAATGGTCCCAGGCATCTTTTGAGTAATCTTCAAGTTTTCCCCAAGTAAACTGAGCATGTAATTAGCAGAGATTCAAACATACATATACACACATGTTTAAGTGGGTGAATGTGAAAAAATAGGTTTAAATAGTGTTATGTATGTGGGAAATGTCTTATCTCACTCTAGCTAATAATCTGAAAGTGAAAACCAGTGCTGCAGGGATGGAGCACACGGAGTGTTCCGGGGAGATGAGCTGGGACTGGGACAGCAACCTGCAACCCCGTCAGATTTCAAGAATGATAACTCAGAACAGAAAGCCAGAGCATTTTCTTTTAAAGACCAAACAGATATTTAAGGAATATATATTAAAGTATCTTTGTAGTGTGAAAAGTTAATTATAAATTAATGTAATTTTATAAGTAAGTCAGGTTTAAACATTTTGTTCTTGTAAATAAATACTAAGGTATATTTTAATTTTTCAAAATTACATTAATGCTATTCTTTTGACCATGTATTAGACCATTTAATTCATTATATTATGATTTATGTTTAGAATGGGATTGGGATTCATATATATATATATATATATATATTTATATTTATATTTGAATAAGGACCTTTATTTTTTTAAAGATTTTATTTATTTATTTTTAGACTGAAGGGAAAGGAGGGAGAAAGAGAGGGAGAGAAAAATCAATGTGTGGTCGCCTCTCACGCGGCCCCTACTGGGGACCTGGCCTACAACCCAGGAATATGCCCTGACTGGGAATTGAACTGGCGACCCTTTGGTTCACAGCCCACGCTCAATCCACTGAGCTACACCAGCCAGGGCTTGACTAAAGAGCTTTAAATCACCCACTTATATGGTTATTTTCCATAATTCATTTAACTTGATTTATTTTGTAAATAAATGCTGTGTAGGACTTTTTAATTTGTTCTAATAAGCAATGGACATAAGTTGTACTTTTTTCTTTAATGAATAGTATTTTCTTATGGTGTTATTATGAAACATTGAGATCTGAAGCTTAATCAAGGATGGATTGTAAACAGGTTACACTTACTATCTTTTATTTTTCCCTTCTCTGGTGAAATCTGTGGTAGAGCAGAGAGAGGAGCATACGGCCCAGCTGAGTCATGTAAACAGGTATGGGGCAGTCCTAGACCATGGGGCAGGGAGGGCTGGTGTGCTGACACCCTGGAAAATGCTCAGGGAAGGCTGCCAGCCTCTAGCACAGTGGTCCTGGTTGCCCATAAAAGTCAGCTGGAAAACATTTAAGAATACCAATGTTGTGCTCCATCCCTTGAAATTCTGATTTATTTTTTTCTGATGGTAAAGAATCTAATTAAATGAGTCTTTTTAAAATTGTTGTTCAAGTACAGTTGTCTCCATTTTCCTCCACCACTCCCCTCCATCCCAGCCATCCCCACTTCCCACCCTTGATCCTACCCCCCTTGGGGGCCATGGGTCCTTTATACATTTTCTTTGATAAGCCTTCCCTTCTTTCCTCCCTTATCCCCTTCCCCCTCTCCTCTGGTTACTGTCAGTTTATTTTTTATTTCAATGTCTCTGGTTAGATTTTGCTTGCTTGTTTGTTTTGTTGATTAGATTCCACTTATAGGTGAGATCATATGGTATTTGTCTTTCACCACCTGGCTTATTTCACTTAGCATAATACTCTCCAGAGCCATTCATGCTGTTGAAAAGGGTAGGAGCTCCTTCTTTCTTTCTGCTGTGTAATATTCTGTCATGTAAATGTACCATAATATTTTGATCCACTCATTTACTGATGGGCACTTAGGTCACTTCCAGCACTTGGCTATTGTACATTGTGCTGCTATGAAAATTGGGGTCTTATAGAGCAGGTTGCAAGCCTAGTGTTTTCTAATTTCTCCTGGATCATTCTAATGATCAATGAAGTCTGAGACCCACAACTCAGGGAGAAGCCCTGCAGGTGGTCATGTCTGGCAACAAAAGGATACTAGAGTAGCAGTGGTATAAAGTGACTGGCTATAAGCTCCTGGCTTCCCAGACCTTTGTTCAGGGATCTAGGTGTTCCAACATACCTTGGTGAGGGCGGTGAGCGTGTTGAAGGTAGGATCTGCTCAGGCAGGATCTTGATGATAAGGAGCAATGGTGTGGCAGGATGTTAGTAGTTAATGCCATTAAATGGCAAGGCACGTGAAGGGGAAAATCCTAGTTTGCAGAACCTAGTCTAGGTACCCACCTATACTTCTCACTTCCACTCACAGGTAGAGAATGATACATGTGGACGCTGCACACGGGCTTAGACACTTTCTCTAGTGCTCCATTAGCCTCCTGGGTAGGAACCTCTATGACACAGTTGACTGTGAGTGTCTGCATTTGTATCTGAAAAGTCAATCCTGAAAGAGAGGTCTTTAAAGCCTGAAAATGCTGGGATTCACAAATGTAAAGCTTATTCAATAGTAGCGCTTTCCTGCATGAGGTAGGGGGCTCAGAATAGAGACTAGAATGAAATAACCACATATTTATTGTATTATATGCATAACACAGTTCCATACATCTACATTCCAAAAATGAAATTGTCTTACATTTCTTTTTATCTTGGAGTTTGCAATGATTTCCTTTGACAAGATAAACCTATCCAACAATATAAACGTGCTGGATTTCAAGTTCTGGCAACTGGGGAAAATTATTTTGGAGACTAAAAGCATATGTCAGGTTTGCCAATCGCTAGCAATGGGAGTTCAGCTATGCCAACCCCAAGTTTCCACATTTGTAAAATGTGAATGACCATTATTTTCCAAAATGTTTTTGAAAACTAAGTATGCTGATATTTACTTAAAAAATACTATTATGGATAGTATATAGTATATAAATGTTTAAATTACATTACAGGAAATGTTTCTTCTACTTGCCAAAGAATAGAAAATTAACTGTACTCTGAACTACCTGGTAAATTGTCTGCACTTGCTTTATTTCAACTTGGAAGATTATGAACCTCAACATGACATTTTACTGGCTATAGAAAAATCTGCAAGGCAATCTTTTATTAGGGTAATCTCTCCTCTCAGTTCCTATCCAATATCCATATATGCCCTCCCTCTCATAATATTTTCTTAAAAATATGAAAAAATTCCAGTGTAAGTGTAGAATAAATTTATAGCAATATGGCCTCCATCTATTCTGTGGAGGTATATATTTAAAGAGAGATAAAACTAACAAGAGGCAGTTTTGGCTATTGAAAATGGCTTAATGAGTTTTTAATGAGATATTTGAATTGATCATTTCTGTTAGATATTCAATAATTATTATTTCTTTAGAGCTTGATCAATACGTCTTCGAAGGCCCTTAAATTGTAAAGTAGAGCCATTGCTTTTAATTTGAGGGAGGAATGAAGAGGAACTTTTCATAAAGAATTGGTTTAGGCCAAGGCTCTCATGAATGCATCGAATCTGCAATCCCAGAAAACAATTTCTTTGCCACAGCTTCCCTGTTGTGGTAATGACAGTGACCTCAGTAATGCTGTCCATTAAAATCCATAGTGGTACTGAGAGAGGGAGGCTGGAGCTAACAGTATTGACAGAATTACTGGCTCTATTCCATTCTGCAATGAACACAGAGTTATTTTACTTTCAGGCATTTAGCCTTTCCTTCCTATTCCTTGTGTCATTTATCAAATGCAACTGTCTTTTCTTTAAAAGGCAAAGGGAATGCTCCAGCAGTATTCACATAGTTGCTTTCCTGACTAGCAACATACCATTCTTCTGTGCACAAGAATTAGATTCAAATATGGATTTGAAACTGGATATTTTCAACTTTAGTGCCAAAAAATTTTATGAGGAGGAGGAGGAGAAGTTAAAATTAAATTCTGTTCAGCATTTATTTGAAATATGAATCGACCCTCCCAGATAAAGAAACTAACCCAGTTCAATGATTGGCTTTCAAACAAATCTATATTATGATCTGCATATTGAATTAAACTTAATACACCTACAAAATTCATTTCATTTCAGACAACGTTGGCAGTAAAGCTTTTCAGCAAGATACAGGATAATTTCTAGAGAGCAAAGCAAACTTAAATGAAAGTAGAGTACAGCAAAGATTATTATTTCCTCATGGTAGAATATGGATTGTGACTATGAAGATTTCATTACTCTTAAAATTTTGTCCTGACATAGTACTTGCAAATTTTTCATTGCTTTCCCTAATAACCACAATATTTGATATCTGTAGTTGTATTATATTAGCTCACACATGAATAAATAATTTTAAAATTTCTTAATCTTTGTTTATAGAAGTTGAATGAATTCCCTGTTTCTCCTTAGGGATTGTTATTTTTTTCTTTCAGTGAAAAGACTAGGTAAAGGCTTAATAAATGTAGAAAGTCATGACAGGATAATTCTCTATTGCTAAGTTATTCATAAATACATTCCCACATTTACAAAATAGTGTATTTCATATAAATTACTATATGAGTTAAAGAATATTTCAATCATAAGAGATTCTTGGACATGATCCCATAAATATTCCTCATTAAATTGAGAAGTAATTATAGGCAGAAAGGTGGAGTGACTTCTGTCACCTTTCTGTCTCTGACGTCACAGAATTTATCAGTGACAGCCTCATATCTTTTGGTTTCACACATTCATTTTTGCCTGAATTCATTCATTGTTATATATTTATTTTGGAAAGTTATTAGTGAGTGGGATATCAATATCACATAAGCCTTTGAAAGTCTCTGCATACCTGTTCCTAATCAGATCCCACTTTTTTCTTTTCTTTTTTTAGAGATTTTATTTATTTATTTTAGAGAGGGGAAGGGAGAGGAAACATCAATGTGTGGTTGCCTCTCATGCACTCTCTACTGGGGACCTGGCCCACAACCCTGGCATGTGCCCTAGACTGGGAATCGAACAAGTGACCCTTTCGTTTGCAGGCCAGTACTCAATCCATGGAACCACACCAGTCAGGGCAGATCCCACATTTTTTTCTTTTTAAATTTGTAATGCAAACTTTTATTATCTTCTGCTTTGGGTTATGATATTTTCTCTATTGTATTTTTATTTGTGAAAATCAAGACATTTTATAAGCCCATTAGATGTATGAATTAGAGACATTTTAACCCCAGCATCCAAGTTCTGATTTGACTGCTATTATCCCCTTGCTTCACTTTATAGTTTACTACATATGTATTTATTAGTAGAACACTGTTGTTAATTTTGCACATTTGGGAACTTTATATAAGCAATATTGTACATATAGTATTCTTCCGAGACTTCTTTTATCACACAACACTTTATTTTTAAAATGCAACTATAATGTGTAGGATGCAGTCCATTCATTTTTACTGTGCAGTATTCTATTTATGGATACACCACTGCTCATTCTTCCATTCTCCTTTGATATACATTCCAATTGTATCCAGGATCTTGTTATCACAGGCACCGGTGTTACGGTCATTCTTGTCCCTGTCTCACGTTAACAGGAAGAGGGGCTTCTATAGGTTACACACGCGTGGGTTTGTTGGCTCAGGGGATGATCTTATTAAGTTTTACTAGGCAATGTAAAATTGGTTTCCAAAGTGCAGGTTTTCTCTCATCTTCAATGAATGAGAGTTGCTGGTGATTTATAGCTGCACTACTAATTTCATTGTCTATCATTTTAATGCTGCCAGCCTGGTGGATTTGCAATGATATCTTGCTGTCATTTTAACTGCCATTGCTCTGAATACTAATGATATTGATCATCTTTTATTTCCTGGCCGTTCATACTGTCTCTTCTGTGGAAAAAAAATCTGTGTATTTATTTTACCTAGACTACTGCTTTATTTCTTACAGAGTTGTATGAGTTATTTATTTGCAATACAAATTATTTATTTGGTAATATATGTGGCAAATATATTTTCCTTGGTTTTGTCCTGATCAGTGGCATTTATGAGGACAACCACTTTCATTCTATATAAGTGAAGCCTCATGAAATATGTCTTAATTTTTCAAAAATATTATCTACATTTGAAAACCAGGGTACTTACGAAAGGAAATAAACTTTCTTTATAAGAGCCTATACTGGTATCTTAGAGCAAGCTTGAAACTCTTAACGTTAAAATCTTTCATTTTACTTCATGTTCAATGACTTACATATCTTGAAATTTTAAAATCATTAACAACCCCTGAAAGTATAAATGTAAGAAATTAGTGGCGTGATACCAAATGAAAACAATAGCAGATACCCACCTGCTTGTTAATGCTTCCTTTAAAGGACGATTTTGGCTGCATCCTATTATATTTTTCTAATGAAAGCACATGCCATGGAAGAGTGTGGAAATCTGGTTATTGGAAAATGTTTAAACAGGAGATTTCCAGGTTTGCAAAAATCCTTTTCTGGATGACCTTAATTTTTACCTCTTTTTATTGGTGTACAGAATTTCTCTCCATCCTCATAAACTCCTCACCCCCAACACATGTACACATTCTAAACATTTTCTACTGTTCAAATATGAAACTTTTACTAACTGTGAATGTATTTTCTTCCTTTGGTTTGACAGGAACTTTTCTGGTTTTGAAAGGAAAATATCTGATCATCATTTTATCTTTTATTTTGTAACAAACTTTTTATGCAGAGATGAAATACCGATTATTATTATTTTGTGATAAAAAAAGCCACATAGTTGTGAGAGTGTAGCGATTTTCAGTCAACATTTGTCTCACAAGGATTCAAACTTATGACCTGACAGTGTTAAACTTGAGTGTCTGTCTCCCAGTAGCAACCCCTAAAGTTTATTTTTTAATCCTTGTTTGTCTTAAACTGAATCAGGAACAGTCTGCCATTTTTGTGTCAAAATATGTCTTTCATTGTAACTAAGACTTTTAAACCAAGTAAAAATATTTTTATAATTATTTCCCTTATAAATAAAAACATTTTATCAGCTGGATTTTACCATGTTTAGGGAATATTATTCATCATCATTACTATAAATTATATTTTGAAGAAATTTTTGTCTTGTGAAAACATAGAACATAATTAGTATAACAATTTAATTCTGTGAACCAGGTATATGTTATACAATGCTTTGATTAGAACACTGTTTTTTTCTTTATTTGAATGACCTACACCGATACACAAATATTGGCTCCCCCCATATCACCTTGATGATGTCGAGAAATGATTAAATTTCTCTGAGCCTTATTTTCTAATCAGTAAAAAGGGTTACTGTGAAGCATTACCACGGAGTGCTTTTGACCATTAAACAGACGATGCATATGAACTGGCAGCTCTGAGAGCAAGAATGATTCCACTTTGGGTATCAGCAGACAGGTGCAGTTAACAATTTGCAGGCCCAAACTAAGAACAACCAAACTGTCCATCAGTAAGGTACTGCACATCCAAAATGTGAGCTAACACCTGCAGTTCAATGGGAGGCATGATTTTACATTAACATCAGAGGTACAAAAAATTAGGTTAAATAGACAAGTGGATTAATAAAAAGACTCACAGAAACATACACACAAAAACTATGTTGTTTTGAATATAATTCTATCTGGCTAAAACAAAGTCAGGGACAGCAAGAACGTTACATTTATTGCGGTTGTTTATCGGGGATGTCAATGAAGAAATGAGACTGGGGTGAGTGCTGAAGAACAGCAGTTTTCTGTGTCACCTTTTTCCTTAGTTGTTGATCAACTTTGCTTGGGGCGATGGGCCCACGATGCAGTGCACAGATGACGTTTCATTGAGTTGTACACTTAAACCTATGTGGTTTTGTAAAATAACATGACCCCAATATATTCAATTTGGAAAGTTTGAATCAAAAAGTATATGTATGTATATATACAACTAAGGTATGCATATGCATATATACTGATATGTATTCATTTATATATTATGTTTGCATATATACATATGCATATATAAACATGCAGAAATAAAAGCCATAGGACAAAATAAAAGATTTGAGGTTGAAACCTAAAACTGATAGTCATAAAGAAAGAAATTATTATCCTTTCTTCTTGTTTTCCTCTTGTCTCCCTTCTCATTTCCTCTCACTCCTCCTCTCTCCTCACTATTTTGTTTTTTACCTCATAATTTTCTTTTCCAAAAAGACAGTATAAATTATTGTTTCCTCACAGCATTTAGTAACTTGAATCCATTCCTTTTAACGTTTGTATAATATTTGTTGATGCAGATTTACCACTGTGTATTCTCACATGCTTACCAACAAATGTGTCAGTATTTCCGTTTGACCACACTGATACTGAAAAAGTATATATATATATTTTTCTTTTATCTGCATTTTCTTAATTAACAGTGAGTTTGAACACATATGAGTTTCTTACATTTATTCACCATTTAGTTTTTTTTTTTTTTCTGTAAATTGCTCTTTAACATCTTTGCATAAGTTTTTCTTTCAATTTGAGTATTCCTCCCTGTCCCCTTTCAGATCCTTGCTCAAAAGTCGTATTTTCACCCGACCAGTGTAGCTCAGTGGATTGAGCGCGGGCTGGGAACCAGAAGGTCCTGGTTCGATTCCCAGTCAGGGCACATGCCTGGGTTACCGGCCAAGTCCCCAGTGAGGGCCATGTGAGAGGCAACCATACATTGCTCTTTCTCCCTCCCTTCTCCTCTCTCTGAAAATAAATAAATAAAATCTTAAAAAAAAGTCGTATTTTCATGATGCATTCTCTGCATCACGACTGTCCTAATTAAAATTGCATATCCCGGTCATCTGCCTTGTCTCTTTCTTAGTAATTATCTGTCTTTAATTAGTAATTAGTAGTAGTTAGTAATTAGTAACTGATTTTACTGTTTATATCCACATGTCTATATCTCTAGGTATTTCTTTATCGACATTTTTGTCTCTTAATTCTGACATGTCAATTCCTCTAGGTCAGAAGGGCCGGGATTTTTGTCTACTTTCCTTGTGGTGATACCACATATTAGGAACTCAAAAATTTGTAGAATCAATAAATAAGTAAATGTTCAAAAAGTATAAATCTACTGGTTTGATACAAAGTTTTACATAGAATTACAAGGTTGTTTAAATTCAAATAGACAAGAATATGCAAATTATGATAAAAACAAATAATCACTTCATATAGAAGTAAAACATGAAAATAACTGTAACAGAAATTTTTAGTAAGAAACGTGGCAAAAAGGACACTCATACATTGCTGGATAAATGCAAAATATTACAGGTTTTTTGGAAAACAATCTTTTAACATCTGCTTAATTTTAAACCATTCAGTATACATTTGCTGGACAATTTATTAAAGATGCATGTCATACTTTATGCTAAATTAACAGTACTAACATTTCAGGTTTTAAATACATCATGATTTCTAAATTTTAGTCATGGGTATACATTTTAAAAATATAATAGTCTGGCAACTTTTACCCCTGACATGCAGGTAGATATTCTACAATTTGATTCCTAGAATTCCTCCAACTCTGACATGTTCTGATTCTCTGACATTTTCTAAAATCCTAAATAACAATTAAACTGATGAAAAAATAATATTTAGCATCATGTGATATCCTTTATAGATATTCAGTAGGGTGACTGATAAAAAATTAAGAAAAACTACAAAAGATAATTAATCCAGAGTAAGTTTAGATTAAATAGAAAGGAAAATTTCATAAACGTGTCTACCTCTCATAAAGTCTATTTAAGCAGTGATTCAATATAAACACCTTACTTTTAAAAAAATATTTTATTTATTTACTTTTAGACAGAGGAAGGGAGGGAGAAAGAAAGGGAAAGAAATATCAGTATGAGAGAGAAACATGGGTCGGTTGCCAATTCCACACCTGCAACTGGGGACCTGGCAGGTCAACCAAGCATGTGCCCTCACTGGGCATCAAACTGGCCCTCAGGACAATGCCCAACCCACTGAGTCACACGAGTCAGGGCAGTTTTAGCAACTTTCAATAAAAAAGCCAAATTACTAAAATAAATTTATATTAGCATTTTATTTCCCTTTGCTCTATAATTAAAGCTAATTTCTAGAATAATTTCTTCAGTTTTACATTAAGCTCATCTTCAGAAATTAATATGTATTTTGGTTTCTGAATCATGTATCTTTTCTTTGTTATTAATTATCAGAATTCTTAAGTTCTAGATTTTTCATATGAGCAGGAGTGAAGTTCTGGTATAATATTTCAAAATGTGAAATAAAAACAATAAAGTGAATAATAAACCTTCTATGTTAATAACCAACCAATCAACCAACTTTAATTTAACAAATGTTACTTTTGGCTCTTTTATCAATATAGTGTGACATAATTTATGTAATTTTATTTACCTAGGAGATATTTTTTCAAACATATTTATATTTAATTAAAATAATGGGGAAACATTTATATTTTCCACAGACTAGGTATGTTATAAATTTTAGTTTAGGAAAAAATCCATATAAATGTTTCTATATATTATACGTACATATAATATAAGTGCATTGATATTTTAGCTTATAGTTGTTCTTAACTTGTGACTTCTGAGTTTGAAGGATGGTATTTCATGACCTACTATTTGAAACTCCTTCCCCAATAACCCAAGTTTAAGCAGAGAATTATTGTTAAATTTATTTTAAATGCAGTTCAAAATCATACACAGAGGCTACTACCACATTGCTAGATCATAAATGTTGCATGAAAAATATTTCAAAAATGGATTATGGCACGATCCAAAGGTCTTTCATTCATGGTTTTAACTTCACTTTCTTCTGAAGGAAATAAACATTTTTTTTTGTCAAATTTAAGAATGAAAACAACATGCTTGACTTTAATGGAAACATTACTTTATAGAATGATATGAAAAGAAATTCAGCAAATTCATCATTTATTCTCTCTGTTTTTCTTATTTCTCATCATTAGCTTGGCATGAGGCCTGAAATAAAACACATTCTCATCTGTCTCTCACTGACAGGCCACTTTAATCACCTGCATGCTGTGCTGGTATGCAATAGATCAGTATGTGTGAACTTGACACTTTCATCATAAGATGTGACACCTGTTGAAGTGGTGTCTACACAAGTCACAGAAACTATATACTAAAATTATAGCAGGAGCTCTGATTCTGAGAGTTCACTAAAAAATAATTATATAAAGCTTTGTTCACCTTCAAAAAGGAAATTCTATAAACATTTATAGTAGAGGGCAATAAACAATAACATGAAACTCAGTTTGCTTGGCATTCTGATAATGATGATAAATTAATGCTCTTTTTTTGGAGGAATTAGAATTGAAGTGTTGAGATGAGAATCCTATAAGCACCAACTTTTTTTCTAAAAGGGTAAGGATTTTTAAAGAGAGATTTTATTTGTTTATTTTTAGACAGAAGGGAAGAGAGGGAGAAAGGGAGGGAGAGCAACATTGATGTGTGGTTGCCTCTTGTGCACCCCCTACTGGGGACCTAGCCCACAACCCAGGCATGTGCCCTAACTAGGAATCCAATGGGTAACCCTTTGGTTCTCAGGCTGAAACTCAGTCCACTAAGACACACCAGCCAGGGCTAAATGTGTAAGGATTTTTAATACTCCATTCTACCAAGTTTTATTTTATTGATCACCTATATTACAGAAATTCTGAAAGATTCTAGGATGCAAATAAGAACAAGACTTACCCCTGCATTCAGAGAGCTAATAGTCAGTCATGCTAGATGTTTGCATAGATACTAACAGTTAATTTCAATTAATGTTTGACTGTTTGCCGAGAATTGAAACATACCACATATTCTTGTGAGCACTGGGAAAAGGGAAAAGCATGCTTGCTCCAGGGATTTATGAACTGATTATGGAAGGCCTCTTGGGAGATAGGAATATTAAAGAGATACCTGAAGGAATTTTTGTGAACACAAGTATAGAGCTTATACGTGTCTGAAGTATTTAAATGTGCCTGCATTTGTGACATCTCTTTCCTCTTCTACTCCTCCGGTTCCAAGGAATTGGTGATCCAGTCTATGAGCTTAGTCACGTTGATCTAAAACTCCTGGGTGTCACGTGTTTCTGGAAAGGGAGCTTGAGCATGTTCATGGAGTTTTAATCATGAGGTAGACTGTGACACATGGACAGGTGTTGGAGCTGAGCTTTTAATCTTGTGAGATCTGATTATTCAATACTTGGCAGGCCAAATGGGAAAGCTTGGAATTTACCATGGTGGTGGTATTTCCATGATAAAAGTTGGTACATGCTATAAATCAAACCCCTCTTTTGATTTACCAATTTATCACTTTGTCTAACAAATGATGCCACAATTGGTGGCCTAGGCAGATAATATTTTGGCATCTGTTCAAACCAATATTCTTAGTTTTTACAACATTAATTTAGTGGAAAGTGAGTCATTGGCCTGTCTGCTGGAGATGTGTTGACTTCTGGTAACCCATATTCACTGATAAATATTACAAGATAATGTGTAATGTTAATGGAGGTGACTCTTTTAGTTCACCATTCCTATGCTTCTTCTTCAACATTGCCAGATAAAATACAATATAACATTATTTATTGTTCATCTGAATTTAAAATTTAACTGGGCATACTGTATTTTTTATTTCCAAACTTGGCAGCCCTACTCTTCTCTAAATTTCAGTCTAATCCCCTGATACCAATAGAATTTTGGAAAGTTTATAAGCTTTTCAGATTTAGATAATTGAAGGAAATGGACATGAAGGAAAGATGACCTTTTTAATCTGCTAGTTCTCTGTGGAAAGTCGCAGAGGCTTGCAGGCTCATATCTAAAAATCCTATTTTTGAATGTGTTTCTAGTGTAGTTTAAGTTTGCAAAAGGAGAAAATTAAGTTTAAGTTGGAAAACATAAACATTTTTCTCAGAAGATATAATCTCTCCCAAAACAAATAATAATAGTGAAAAAGAAAATAACACTAACATATGAAAGTGCTCTATTTAGAAAGGACATTTCTAGGTGATAATGTGAACTTTAAATATGTAATTTTGATTATATGTGATACTTTAATGTAATTATTTGAAATTGTGATAGGTGAGGCTTGGAGCTTATTAAAAACAACTTCTGATCTCTCCTTGTCTGCACTGGTGGGGTGAGGTAGGCCAGGTGGTGCATCCAAAGGGAACTCTGGAAACCAAGAGTCCTGGGGTGGGGGCGGGAAAGGTAGAGGAAGGGTGCAAGGTGAGGCTGGCCCCACTGAGGTGTCTCAGTCCCTCGGTGTTGCCAAGCCTCAGTTTCTCCAGCTCAGTAATGAAGACAATAGCGCTCCCACCCATTCTCTGTCCCACGGGAAAACGACTAGGGTGACCAATAGAATTTAAAAGGAATATAGTTCTAAATGCAGTGTGATATCCTGGATTGGATCTTGAAACAAAAAAAAAGGACTTTAGTAGAAAAACTAGAAGTCTGAATAAGGCCTGAATTTTAATTAATAATAACATACCATGGTCAGTCTCTTAGTTTTGACAAATATACCATTGTAAGGTGTAAGATGTTGACTCGTGGTAGGCTAGGTGCCGAGGAAATGGGGACTCTCTACCATCCTTGCAGCTTTTATGTAAATTGAATATAATTCCAAAATAAACATTTATTTTGTAAAAAAGAAAGAACGTAGTAGATATGCGTATTTAGTTAAACTGGAAGTCAGTTGTGTTCATTGCAAAGCAATGTTTATTATTTGTCTCAGACACACACACACACAAACAACTTCTTTCTTTTAAATTATATTTTATTGATTATACTGTTACATTTCCCCAATTACCCTTTTGTACCCTAGCACCCCCACTTCCTCAAGCAATCCCCACCTTCCAGTTCCTGTGCATGGGTTAAATGTGTAAGTTCTTTGGCTACTCCATTTCCTGTACTGTACTTTGCATCCCCATGGCTATCCTGTGACTACCTTATTTGGACTTCTTTTTTTAAGCATATTTTATCGATTCTGCCATTATGATTGTACCAATTTTTTTCCTTTGCCTCCCTTCATCAGTACCCCCTTAATTACAGCAAGCCCCCAAGTTCATGTCCATGGGTTGTGTGTTTAAGTTCTTTGGCTTCTCCTTTTCCTGTGCTATTCTTAAGATCCCCCCACCCCATCTATTTTGTTCCTACCAATTATGTTTCTTGATCCCTGCACTAGTTCCCCTTTTCTCCTCCTTCCCTCCCCCAGCTGGTTACCTTCCAATTAATCCCCACACTATGACTCTGTTCCTGGTTTGGTTGTTTACTTTGTTTTTGTTTTTATTTTAGATTCAGTTGTTGATAGGTATGTGTTTATTGCCATTTTATTGTTCATAGTTTTAATCTTCTGCTTTTTCTTAAATAAGTCCCTTTAATGTTTCTTGTAATAATAGCTTGGTAATGATGAATTCCTTTAGCTTTCCTTGTCTGGGAAGCACTTTATCTGCCCTTCCATTCTAAATGATAGTTTCGCTGGGTAGAGCAATCTTGGCTGTAGCTCCCTGCTTTTTGTGACTTGGAATATTTCTTGCCAGTCTCTTCTCTGCTTGCAAATTTTCTTTTAAGAAATCAGCTCATAGTCTTATGGGAACTCCCCTGTAGGCTACTATCTGTTTTTCTCTTGCTGCTTTTAAGATTTTATCTTTATCTTTAAAGTTTGGCATTTTAATTGTCAGGTGTCTTTGTGTGGGCCTTTTTTCATCCATCTTGTTTGAAGGAGAAGAGAAGGAACAAAAAAATAGGAAATTTGTTTGAAAAAATAATGAAAGACAACTTCCCTATTTTGGTGAAAAAAAAATAACTTCTTATTTCAGTGTCTGCATGTTGGTTTCATGAAGGTGGTACTCCACAGTGGCTAAACTTCAGGCTTAAAGTTCTTTCTCTCTCAGTAGAATTCTGTCTTAATTTCCTATCTACTGTGTGCCATTGTGCAAATTACTTCTTTTTCTGGGTCATAGTTTTGTCATCTCTAAACTAGAGGCTTAACAAAAGCATCTCACTCATAGAGTTGTAGTGGATATTGAATGTGTATAGAACACAGAGTACTGCATGACAAAAGATTTATACTCAATATACATAAAATATTGTTATTTTCACTATTATAACTTGGTAAAGGAAGAATAGATACCAAGCCACTGTGAAACATGTGGAAGTGGTTAATAAAATGTAATTATAAATGTTTCCTGTGTTAAAACGCAACATAGAATTTTCAAATATTATGTTAATGTTTAAATAGTAAGTCCATGAAACAAACTGGGAGAGTCAGGTGAAAATCTTTCAGCCATCTGACTCCAGCCACCTCCTGGGAGTGTGTCTTTTGTATCAGATAGTGAAATATTGATAGAAAAACAGAAAAGTGCCCTTTCATGTTGGAAACTGTATTTTTAATTAAGTCAATTTTTAAAATACTATTACTAAAGGTTTATTGAAATATCTTAATAGCTCAGAATATCCTGCCAACATGAATAATATATTAATGGAAGAAATGGCTAAGCAGTCCATAATATTAATGCTTTTGTCTATTAAATTAACTATAGAATAATGCCAATCAAAGTACACATCACAAAATGACTTACTGAGGAATAAAATAGAAGCCTTTGAAGTGGCACTTAAAAATCACTGCTATGTTAGATGAATGTTCCGTATGAAGCTAGTCACCTGCTTGTGCTCACAGACATGTTTCTGATATTAGCTGGAATGCCTGCTGTAGTGGCTCCATTTCTGGCAGAACATATTATTTCTTCTGTCAGTGCATATACACAGTAAGCAAGGCAACTGGACTTTGTAACAGAACTTTGTAGCTTCTTAAGCAAATTTAACAACTACAGTGATTGTTAACATGGACACACAATAATAAGCAGAGTGACGTCTCAGCATAGGCCTGTTTATGAAGAGGACTCCGCTTGTTCAAGATCATCTGCCCTTCCTTTGGTGACCATTGGCAATATTTCCTTATGAATTGTGGTAAGTGACATGTGGTCTTTTAATTTAGAAAGTTTTTGAATTGGCTTTATATATTTTGAGGGGGGGCAAATGTCTTCTTTATCCTAGTCAAAAATTGAATGGACATGTCAATTGAATGGACACAAGAATAAACTACACTGTAGCTTTTAGTGAGCTATCTTTTAAAGCTTTAATAAACACTTCTCAGTTTCTATGTCAGTTTCCATTCACATTTCTATTTCTTTTTCTTATATGGTCTTTACCCTTTCCCCACCCTAAGTCTATTCACTACAAGTTCAAAGGCTCTGGTGAAGATTTTATTTTTACCTGTCTTTAAAGAATATTCTGTGCTATGAAAGTAGAGTTAGGTTAAGCTTATTTTGGTTCCTTGGAGTGAAATGCTTTGTACTACCTGGCTGAAGATACAATTATTTTAATTATATTTGTTTTTAAAAGGTTATTAGGGAATTAATTTCTCATGAAATAAATTTAACTCTATTCAGTTTTTATTCTTATTTGCCTACTACTGTGTCTAGAAGAGTATCTATAGCATAAGTTGTGTTCAATACATTTTCTGAAGGTATTAGTTGAACAAAACTATGTATTTGAATCTGTTTTTAATTCATGACAACTTTCCTCAATTTTTCTTTAAGTTTGTCTGTCTTTATGTTTTGTTTTGTTTTGCTTTTTAAATAAGGATAATTTATTTTAGAGAAGATACTGCAATTCTTTGCCTTTGATGTGAATATCTTCTTTTTCATTTTTCATAAATTTGTTATTTTCTCTGTATTACAGTAGAGATTATCCAGTTTATCTTCTAATAACATTTTATATGCATTTCTAATATTTGCGAAATATTTTAAATACATGTAGATTGAGACAAAATGTCACTTATAACATACTACGTCTGGTAGCATTCACCAGCTTCAACAATTATCATAATAATTCATTTTGATTAGTTTAACCACCAACCACTGTTTCTCATTCAATCAATGGATTATTTTGATCAAATCACAAACCTTATCTTACCTACAAGTAGTTCATTTAAATTACTAAAACACTGGAACTCTTTGTTTTGAATTTAGCCCCAATAACATTGACACACTATCAATATTAACAGTAATTCCTTAGTATCACCAAATTTTCTCACCAATGATTAATCCGATTGTGTAGGAATCTTTTCCTTTGTCTGGGAAGTTTTCTTCTTTTCCATTTTTTTTTACATTATAATGCACATGTCAGAATCTAAAAATTATGGTAGAATTATATGTAGATTAAAATATTTTTCTAGACATAAATTAGGAAAAAAAGGAAAATAGCTGCAGTATGTATTTCCTTCAGTGATAAAGGCGATGAAGAGGAAAAAATTAAAGTGGAAAATAAATAAATAAAAATATGATTTAAGAGAAAACACTATGAATAGGAGACTTGACTGGAGGTGGTGAACACAGAACACTATATAAAGATGATATGTTATAGAATTGTACACCTGAAACCTATGTAATTCTATTAACCAATGCCACTCCAATAAATTCAATAAAAAAGAAAAAAGATTAAAAAGCCATACATAGGAAAGATAAAGAATGATATTTATGTGCCATGTCTCACCTGAAGGAATGTGTATCCTAACACAGTCATATTGTTCTCATTCTGTCTTCTCTGAAAATAATTACTATCTTCATTTTTTAAAAAATTCCCAAGCACTGTATTTTTTAAATTTTATACCAATGGGATAATATTGTTTAAATTTATCTGCAAATTAATTTTTAACTCAGTTATTTATAGCTCGTTTATTTTCATTATTATACAGCAGCAATTTTCAGCTGGTGCGCTGTGACACACTGGTGTGCTGCAAGATTTTTAAAAAATGTGTTGCCTCATAATTTAGTTATGGGAACTGATTTGCTTTCCCTTAGATTTTCAAATAAAAAAAAAGCATGACAACAACCAACACAGCGTTAGCTCTCTGTTGTGAATGAATCAAATTTATAGGAATATATTTTTTGTGAGGATAGCAAAGCTATATTTTTTGCTGCTCCATAGAATTTTAGTAATTAGTATACATGTGCCATGAGAAGAAAAAGATGGAAAAATCACTGCTATATGGAATTTTACTATTTTTAATAAAGTACAAAATATGTATATTTTCCTGTTAATGTACATGATGTGTTTTCTATTTTTTTTGTTATTCCCAAGGCTTTGACTTATCTTTTAACTTTTTACGATTTCATTTATCATTCAGAAAACTTGAATGTTAATGTTTGATTTTATCACTTTTTCAATATATAATTTTAAAATTTAGAATTTCTTAAGAAATTCTCTCTACCCACAGGTTATAGAAAGAATTTCTTACATATCTTTTAGAAGTTTTCAAGTTGACTTTTCATATTTAGTTTTCTAATCTGTCTGGAGTTGTTTTTGCATTGCTTAGGAATTCAATTACTTTCTTTTTTATGGTTAAGTAATTCATAAAAGCACAATTTAAATGTTCACCACTGATCTATAACACTTTGTCTTTAATAATCCAAGGTTTCATGTATATTTGGGTCTGGTTCTACTCTGGTAAATTAGGTCCATCCATCTATCTGTCTGTGTGCCAGGGCCACGATGTCATAATTATGATAATGTCTCATTATAGTAGTTCAGGATCTACAAACGTGTGCCTTTCCTTCTAAATTGATTTGGCTGTTACTGGCCCTTTTTAGGTCCTATAAATATAATAATTATCTCATTAAGTCTATGTGCATATTCAATAATCTTTTGTTAATTTGATTGAATAGCATTGAATTAATAATATGGAAAGAAGCTTGTAGGATACTATAAATTATTGTTTTTATACATTAAAAGGCATACTCAATATATTTAGATGTTTTTCATATTATGCTGAGACTTTTTCAACTTCTTGTTATTAATGCTTAATTATTTTAAAAATATGCCTGCTCCCACTAAATCATTTAGCATTTTAAATGCAATATCTGTCTATGCCTTCATGGAGCCTATTTAGGTTGAATTCTGACTCACCCAAAAGACATTCTGAAGTCCTAACACTCAGCACCTGTGTATGCATGTGACCTTATGTGGAAATTGCGCCTTGGAAGATATAATCTTGAGGTGAGGTCATGCTGAATATGGATGAACCCTAAGTCCAATGACTGGTGTCTTTGTAAGAGAAAAGAGAGGGAGACAGAAACAAGAACAGGGACGATGGCCACGTGAAGACACAAGCAGAAAGTGACAAGCCAAGAAGAGCCAAGAGCTTCTGGCAGCCACGAAGAGCTTGGAAGAGGCAAGAAACAATCCTTTACTAGAGCCTTTGAGGGAGCATGACCTTGTGACATCTGGGTTTCAGATATCTAGCCTCCCAAAAGGTAAGAGGATAAAGTTATTTAAAGTCACTCAGGTAGTGGTTGTGTGTTAAAGCAGCCCCAGGAAATTGACACAGAGTCGTGTTTTTATTGTGGCCTGGGACTTCTTGTTATTATAAAAATGTTATAATCAATAGTAATCAATTTCACTTTGGTATTATTACTTCATTTAATCAAGCAAGTGCATATTACTCATGACAAAAAGTGAACGAGCACTGATGTATTTTGTGTGCCTACTGTATGCTAAGATCTGTACTAAGTAGCTCTCTGTGGGTTAATTTACTATTTGAAGCAATCTCATGAGGCATTAGCTATATAAACCTCTTATTTTCATAAAAGAAGCGGTCAAGGCAGAAATTTTGTTGCCCCCCATAAAGCTAGTTGAATAACAGAGCCATGCATGATACAATCTCAGTTCAGGCTAACATTCACGTAAGAGTTTTTAAACACACTACCATATGCCTTTCCTTCAAAGTAGGAGTTCAAAGATCGTTAGAAAATAGAAAGACATTATTATTACCCATGCTTAGAGGCTTAAAGAACAATATTTTATTTAAATAAATATTTTCTTATGACTCCAATATGTGAAAGAGAGACAGAAGACTCTGGAGCTCTGCCTGCTTGTTCTATCAATTCCAGCCTAATGCCAGCACCCCTTCACTAAGGTCCAATGAAAACTCATGTTTCTGCAAAACATAGAATTAAAACAGATGTCTTCATTTTACTAATAGGAAATGAGACTTATGGTAAGAGAGTGACTTGCCCACAGTCATTGTATCAGATCCTGACAGAACTAAGATCAATGGAAGTCCTGTTGAGAAGGAGAGTAGCTAACACGTTTTTACAGCATAATTAATATGGACCATCTGGGCTTCATATTTTTATTCTCATAGATAAAATAGGAAACCCAGGCATTACTAAGCAAACTATCCCACAGCTGCAAGCAGTACCATGAACAGCTGTGGGCAATGTGCATTTTATGAAATAATACAGATGTTCTCCGTTATAAATATTGCTGAGACTTTAAGTGCCATTTTGAATAAAGATAAATCACAAAGGTAATAATTAAAAGTGATAGAAAATACATGTCTTAGCTACATATAAAAACACTGTCTTCCATGTATTATTTATTAGGCTTTGTAAAATACAGGTTTTTTTGAGCCTGAGAAGGAACTAATAAATTTGAACCAACTGTTCTTTTACTGTTTTTCTTTTCATCTAATAATTGGGAAAAGACATTGATCTTGATGAGCATGAGCACATATCTAATTTTTGTCAAAACTTGGAACTTTGGAGTCTGGCTTATGTAACACACTGGTTTCCCTAAGGTGCATCAAGTCCTTTGAACATTCATCAGTTAGATTTTGTGAAGTTTCACATGATGGAAATATGTTACTTTGGAATGAGCATTCCCTAACCTACACCACAAATGTGCAAATGTCAGAATATCTCTTGTGCTCCTATTTTCTGGAAATACTTTTGGGATGATAAATAGCCAGAGAAGTGTTAAAGCTAGACCTTGAAAAATTGCAAAAATGTGGAAGAAAACAAAATAATCAGGATAAATATATATCCTTTAATGCAATCAGCATACCACACAACCAGTGTGTAAGAAACAACCAGTTATTGTCTAAGTGTCACTGGTATATACAAAGAGCATTTTCAAATGTTTATACCTCCCTTAAGTCCTCTGCATGAAGGAGTCAAGTAATTCTCTCAAATGTAACAGGAGGGGAAGGCTATTATTCCCATGTGTACTAATAGCATGTGTCTCAGGCTGCCTATAAATCCTGCAAGAGCCTGAAAACATCTTGTAGAAATCAATGCTATTGTAACAAATAGAGCTTTAGTTTGATATTTACTGGGAATTTCACCCATATTTATCTAATGCATTAATTCAGATAGGGAATTTCACCCATATTTATCTAATGCATTAATTCAGATAATAATTAAATAGTAAGTGTACTAAAAAACAGCTTTCTCTTCTTTTTCTTCAAAATCTTAGTCTGCAGCTCCCAAATTGAGCTCAATGTTTGGAACACCTGCTTTTAGTTGGCATGGTGCTTTGGGTAGAAAATTTGAAGAAGCAATGGTGAAAAGATCTAAATAGCCAATAAAAATATGAAAATTGTGCAACTTTACTAGACCATAAGAAATGCAAATCAAACTTTCAATATGATACCACCAGAATGGCTAAAGTGAAACAAAAATAGTGAAGTATGATGAATGTGTGTAATAACACAATTTTTCTACATCCCCGTGGGTGCATAAATTATTTAAAATATTTGGGCTCTCAGTCACAATGGCAGTGTAGGCAGACATGGCTCACCTTCTCTAACAACCACATCAAAATTACAACTAAACTATAGAACAACCCTTCTCAGAACAATCAGATACCGAGTTGAATGGAAGTCTATGACAACTATTGAATTAAAGAAACCACATTCATCCAGGCTGGTAGGAGATGCAGAACAGGCTTGTACCACATCCATATGTGGCGGCTAAAAATTCAGGAGGGCTATATTGGCAGTGAAGCCTCCCATCCCCACAATAGGTTCTCCAGCATAGGGTTCCAGGGCCAGGAAGATAAGTCCACAAACTTCTGGCCGTCAAAAACCAGTGGGGTTTGAGTCAGTAGAAGAACCTTTTGGAGTTCCAAGCAGTACCTCTTAAAGAACCCACACATGGACTTACTCAGACTCACTCCCTCTGAGCTCCAGTATCAGGGTAGCTTGAAAGGCACCAGTGGCATACAGGGAGGAACTGAAGTGTTTGGCATCAAGGCAAGAGCTGGGGGACAGCATTCTCCCAGTCAGAAAGGCACACAGAGGTCATTGTCCCTTTTCTGAACCACAGAGCCAAGAGCCAAAGGGAAACTCCATAAACCTGGCTAACACCATTTGGCTTGCCCTGGAGATCCCCTAATACCTCATCCCACCCAATATATGGGCCCACCCAAGCTGTTAACAGTGACTTTTCAATGTGAATGGCTAGTCTTGGCTCATGCTTCACAACTCCCTAAATCCTCTCAAATAAGCAACAGCTGGTTTCAGTGGGCCCCCAGAACCTGTGCCACTTGCTAAGTAGCCCCGGGTCTAACAATAGCAGCAGCCAGCCTAGATTCACGACTTGGCTCTGCCTGGGAATCTCCAAGCCCAGTACAAGTAGTAGCCATCTCATTGCTTGATAGCCATCTCATTGCTTGATAGCCATCTCATTGCTTGATTGCTTTATAGCTCATGTAACCCAGTACAAGTAGCAGCCATCTCATTGCTTGATTGCTTTATAGCTCATGAAGGGTTGCCCAAGGCAGAACACAGGTGGTAACTGACCTAGGCATGCACCACCCAGGAAACATCAGAGCCAGCACTCCCAGTGGGCAGCTATAGACCACACTGGAGCACCACAACCCTGCTCCTATGTGACTGATCCTTATGGAGGGCTGGAGTTGGTGGTCAGTGGCCACAGCCAGTCCTTATAGCTGACTGACCTGGGTAAATCCTTCCAATTTACATGCCAACAACAATCAAGTCTCAAATACAAGAGGAGTGAGGCTCAACCCACATGAAAGACACACCTTTAGTACCCAGCTTGGGTGATAGGGGAGACCGTGACACTTAACTCTGCAGGACGCCTACTACATTAGACCACACTACCAAGACAGGGAGTCGTAGCAGTTCTACCTAATACATAGAAACAAATACAAGGAGACTACCAAAATGAGGAGATGAAGAATCATGACCCAAATGAAAGAATAGATGAAAACTCCAGAAAAAGAACTAAACAAAATGAAGATAAGCGATCTCTCAGATGCACAGTTCAAAACACTGATTATAAGGATGCTCATGGAACTTAGTGAGGGCCTACGTAGCATGTAGAAGATCCAGTCAGAAATTAACTACACACTAAGTGAAATAAAGAACAATTTACAGGGAAACAACAGTACAGTGGATGAATCCAAGAATCAAATCAATGATTTGGAACATAAGGAAGCAAAAATAAACCAATTGGAACAATAAGAAGAAAAAAGAATGAGTTGTCTGGGATAAGTTCAAACGTTCCAAAGTTCACATCATATGTGTGCCAGTAAGAGAAAAGAAAGAACAAGAAATTGAAAATATCTTTGAAAAAATAATGAAAGAAAACTTCCCTAATTTGGTGAAGGAAATAGACATGCTGGTCCAGGACGCACAGAGAGTCTCAAACAAGATGTATACAAAGAGGCCCACTCCAAGACACATCATCATTAAAATGCCAAAAGTTAAAGATAAAGAAAGAATCTTAAAAGCAGCAAGAGAAAAGAAGTTAGTTACCTACGTGGGAGTTTCCATAAGACTGTCAGCTGATTTCTTAAAAGAAACTTTTCAAGCTAAAAGGGATTGGAAAGAAATATTCAAAGTCAAGATAAGCAAGGACCTATAGCCAAGACTGCTTCACACAGTGAAGCTATCATTTAGAATCAAAAGGCAGGTAAAGAGCTTCCTACACAAGAAAAAACTAAAGGAGTTCATCATCATCAAACCGTTATTATATGAAATGTGAAAGAGACTTATTTAACAAAAGGGAGACCAAAACTATTAAATATAAAGTGGCAATAAATGTATATCTATCAACAAATGAATCTAAAAAATAAGCTAAGCAAACTGGAAGAAGAGATAGAATCATGGATATGGAGAGCACTTTGATGCTTGCTAGATGGGAGAAGGGTTGGGGGAACAGGTGAAGAGGTGAGGTGGATTAAGAAGTACAAATAGGTAGTTATAAAATAGCCGTGGGACTGTCAAGTACAGTATAGGAAATGGAGCAGCCAAAGAACTTATATACATGACTCACGGACATGAACAATGGTGTGGGGATTGCCTGAGGGAGTGGTGTGTGCTTAGAAGGGGCAAAAGGGAGATATTGAGACAACAGTAATAGCATTATCAATAAAATATTAAAAAGTGAAACATTAAAAAAATAAAACACATAGGAAAATAGTTAGCCAGCGTTTCCTACAGCTGAATTACATACTTCATGATGCCTCAACTGTATATCCAGCTATATGCTGAGATGCAGTTGGTATGCTTAACCAAAGATGTGAGGTAGAATGTTTATAGCAGTCTATTTATCATTGTCTGAAACAAGAAATTACCCAGGTTCCTTATAAAAGAATAGTGGATGAATTGTGGTATATTGATGCAATGTAATATTATTCAGCAATGAGAATCAATGACCTATAACCACAGAGATATGGATGAATCTTATGAAATGTTCTTTAGTTAAAGAAGCCAGATGCAAAAGTATACATACTGTGTAATTTAATATAAAACTCAATAAAAATCAGGTAAAACCTAGGTAATGCTCTTAGAGGTTAGGATAATGAGAAATTTTGGGCAATAGTAATGACTGAAAGGGATTACTAAAGTAGTGTCAATAGCCCTGATAATACTCTGCTTTCTTATTTGGAGTTCTGGTTACACAGATGTGTTAAATTTGTGGAAAGGTATCAAGCTGACACTTATAATGTTTGTATTTTCATCTTATATTACAATTCGATAAAATGTTAAAATATATATGCTAGAGTACCTATAAGCACCTAACCCCAGCTCTTATTTTCTGGTCTAACTTTTGTCTGTCTTAGTTTTCTGCTTAATGTTTATCACTTGAACAGGGGTTTGATCCCAGAAGTCAAGCATGTTGCCTAGGCTTCTCCCCATCCCCATGTAATTTCTTTTTTCACTTGTAGCTGGATCCTGCTTCTTAAAAAGTGTGCACATCACTCTGATGGCCTTTCCAGTGACAAGTAGCTATCACCACATAAGCTCCTCTGGTTGTGATAATTCCTGCTGGTTCTTTGTGGATTCATGGGCACTGACATCTGGATGGGCGTGAGTTTTAATTGTCCCCTCAAGAGCTGATGACTTGACCTATAATTTCTCACGGCAAGAGACTAGTCCTTATTTCTGCGTGAATTTATTTTAGTCCTACTTAAACTACTTTTAGGATGCTTCTCCTGCCCCCCCGTAAGAAGAGCCCCACAAGAATATCTATCCATTTATTTGCCTGAAAAGTTGTTAAGTTAGGTTTGTAATTTATATGGTAAAATATATACAACCAGTTCCTATGTTGTCATTTAAAAAAAGGGAGGATTTATAATTTGTGTGATACTGTAACATTTAAAATTTAATGTTTTATATAAAGCATTTGAGGCAGTATCAAATAAGGAGAGTAGTTTCTTTGACAGTATGGAAAGTGATTCGTATATGAATAAAGATTCAAAATCATTGGCAAATTGCTTTATCTTTTACCGTTTACCATGTTTCTTATTTTACCTGTACTGTTAGCTATCCATATGTGTGGGTCTCATGTCTGCAGAGTCAACCAATCGTGGATCAAAAATATTTGAAAAAAACAATATCGTCTTGTTGATATGCACTTTATAGTGATATCTACAATGGCTGTGTCTGTACTGAACTTGTACAGATTTTCTTTTCTTTTCATTCCCCTAAAGAATACAGTATATCAATTATTTAAATTGCATTTACATTGCATTAGGTCTTCTTAGTAATCTAGAGGTGATTTACAATATACAAGTTATATGCAAATACTACACCATTTTTATATAAGGGACTTGAGCATCCACAGATTTTGTTATCCACAGGGGTTCTGGAACTAATTCCCTGTGGATAGAAAGGGATGACTGGACTGAATAGGTTGAAGTGGATATTTATGATAAAAGAATTGTTTTATTTTTTCTGGATACTTATTTCAAACACCCTTTTTCAGATGCTAGTTTCCACCCTATTACTGATATTTTAAGCAGATCCCATAATATTCTGTTTATTTTTAGACATTAAAAAACTTTTTCAAGAATTATAGTTTAAGAAAATTTTAAAGCAAAGTTTTCTTCTCACATGTATTTTCAGTCATTTCCTTGAACCCTCACCTCAAGCCTGTTCTGTGTTTCTCAGGACAAGGAGTAGGAAAAAATGTGGTTTGCTTTCAACTCTCCTTGCTCCATTTCATTCCTCTCCTCAGCCACTCACCCCCAACTTCTAGCTCATGTAGAGTTGACCTGGTAAAGTGGCACAAGAAGAATAAGGATGAGTATATCTCTATTTATTTGATATGTGTTTTGATATTACCTGGTGAACTCCCTTTATTCCAAAACAGGTGTCTAATGCTTGTTCTTTTGTTTGGGATTATTAGTACATTCTTTTGAAGATTATGTAAAGTCCCCTGAATTTCACTGTCCCGTAACAAGGTGATATGCTCTGTTGCTGACTTGAGGGTTCTGACACCCATTAGGAATGGTTGTTAGAATTAAAAATAAAATTACAAGTGCTCATTCGCAGATAGCTACTCAATAATCAGTCACTTCACCACCATGTTTTTTTTCACACTGTCAATCACTAATATAATGTTGATGTATTAACCCACCTTACAGTTTAAAAGTATAAACTGTAGAATATCTTTGACAAAGATACAGAAGTGGATATGCACATGAACACATGAAATAGAGGTAAGCTCTCATTTGAGGTGGAGCACTGATTGGTAAGTCTCCAAGTTGGAGTTGGCATTTGAGAGGGTCTTGGAAGAATGTGTACAATGTGGTAATTAGAAGAGAGGAGAAAGAAACAAGGAAATGAAGCTCTTTATATGTTCTTACTAAAATTATTGGGATGCCAAATTTAAAAGCTTAAACATTTCATTGAATGTATTTATTTCTCCTTTTGGTCCTCATTATTCTTAACCTCTGCATTAGCAATTTGCCAGAATCAATCTTGAACTACTTGTGAATAGATTAAACAACTGTTAGTCTGCTATTTTTGTCTGGATGATTGCCTTTGAGATTACAGTTGGAGATGATAAAGTGTTTGACTGTTTGTATTTACTTGATAAGATCTTTATGATGTTACCCTAATATTTTTCTATCCTTTACTATACATACATTTTGGACACTCAAACAATGCATCTGAAATGAATAAATGGTTGATTTTTAAACAATTGTATAGAAAGCTAGTTATCACTTTGACATTGAAAATGGAATAAAGATTTGAGGAAAAGGCATGTGTATATCTCCTTCTAAATTAGTGATACAAACTACTGATTCTAGGCTTGAGAACACTCTGATTCTAAATATATGGATTCTAGAGTGAAGAGAGTAATTTTAGGATGTAATTTCATTATCAGAGTTTGCATTGCTTTGTTGGGCTATATTTGTAATTTGTAACATTTCACTTCAATTCTATTTGCTTTTAAAAGGGCATTTGTTTATAAGATGTAGAATTTAGGGTTTCAGTTATGGGTATATTTTTATAAAGCAGTCAAAGAAATCATTAGTTAATCAAGGGTTACACGAAAATAATGTAATTTTCCCTGAAAATTTGCATATCATTTAAAAATACTATTAAAATCATAATATATTTTTAGAACTGAATTTTTTATCTTCTATTTTGTTTCATAAAAAATTGACATCCTATTAGAAAAAAATGAGACTAAAGATATGATATTTAAACTCCTAGCCCACTTGACTGTTTTATCAGTTAGTGCATTTTATTCAAGCTGAAGATAATAGAATGTTTGAAATTAGAATATTAAAATTAGCAGAAAATATAAAATGATGGAAATTTGTTCTTATTTTCATGAAAAATTGTACATAGTCCTATTCATCTTCCAAATCCCTTTCCCCACAAAGCAATCATTTATAGTTCTGTAAAAAAAAACTTTTGATTATAAGTTGCTCAGACCAGAAAATACTGTTGTAGGAAACAACCCCAAAGCCCCAGGCTAAAACAGGATTAAAGTTCTTGAGAATGAAACAGGCAATGCAATATTTTTGGCATTAGGAATTTTCCAGACATTACATTGGGGCTAGGTAAAATAATAGAGTGATTTCCTTTTGAAAATTTTAGTACTTCAAAGATATACGGAAAACCTTCAAACACCAAATGAAACTTATATAATAAAGAATGACACTTAGCGAGTTTGTATCCTTGGGTTAAACCACTCAGGTTTTAAAACACTAGCACTAGTCATTTTTTAGCTAAAATATCGGAAAAGACAACTTCTGAATTGCTGTGTTGCTTTCATTCTTTATCTTGCATTGCATGATTTGTTGTAACGGTTGCAATGCATTTTAGACTACTCGATTTGGAGCTAACGATGGGGGCAAATCACAGCTCTCAAAGGTTTTAAGTCAATCCTGAGTTTAACCTTAGAACTTTCATATGCCTTAGTATTCTCCATATATTATTCATGTCAGGAAGTTGCTAGAAGAAAAAAAAATAAACCGAAACACCTTCTCATTCCTGTGGGACTCAAATTGCATTTTTTCATCTTTCCATTATTTCCTACTTGTCTCTTTATCTGAAGTATTCTCTCTGAGCATGTGAAGCATATGAATTCTCTTGAAGAACACACCTTAGCCGGTTATTCTATGCAAAACCTTCCAATAATTACTTTTTGTTTAGCTGGCCATGTTTAAACATATGGCAGGGGAGCCTTTCTTCAGTTTATGCAACAAACACACCTTCATCTTATTTTTTAAATAAAAATTAGTTTTCAATTAGTGTTGATGTGCAATGTTATATTACTTTCAGGTGTACAAAACAGTGATTAGACATTTACACACCTTACAAAATGATCACCTTGATAAACTTACTACCCATCTGATACCAGGCATAGTTATTAGAATAATGTTGACTATATTTCCTATGCTGTGCTTTACATTCCTGATTATTTTTATAACTATTTGTACTTAATTCCTTTCACCTTTTTTCACCTATCACCCAACCTCCGTCCATCTAACAACCATCAATTTGCTCTCTGAATCTATAAATCTGCTTCTGTTTTGTTTCATAGAATGAAATCAAAAGGTTAGCATTTTTAATTTGCATCTTTCTGATGGCTAATGATGTTGAGCATCTTTTTATATGACTCTGGGGCCTCTGTATGTCCTTTTTTGAGAAGTGTCTGTTCATGTCTTTTGCCCATTTTTAATTGGGTTTTTTTATCTTCCTGGAGTGGAGTCCTATGAGTTCTTTATATATTTTGGAGATCAGACCCTTGTCTGAGGTATCATTGGCAAATGTTTTCCCATATAGTTGGATCTCTTTTTATTTTAATACTATTTTCTTTAGCCCCACAGAAGCTCTTTATTTTGATAAGGTCTACCTCACACCAGTCAGAATGGCCATCATCAACAAAACAACAGATAACTGTTGGAGGGGATGTGGAGAAAAGGGAACTCTACTGCACTGTTGGTGGGAATGTGACTGGTGCAGCCATTGTGAAAAACAGTATGGAACTTCTTCAGAAAAATGAAAATGGAACTGCCTTTCGACCCAGCAATTCCACTACTGGGATTATACCCTAAGAATCCTGAAAAACCAATTCAAAAGAACCTATGCACTCCAATGTTCATAGCAGCACAATTCACAATAGCTAAGTGCTGGAAACAACCTAAGTGCCCATCTACAAATGAATGGATCAAGAAACCATGGTACATCTACACAATGGAATTCTACGCAGCAGAGAGGAAGAAGGAGCTTATACCCTTTGCAACAGCATGGATGGAACTGGGGAGCATTATGCTAAGTGAAGTAAGCCAGGTGGTGAGGGACAAATACCATATGATCTCACCTTTAACTGGATCATAACCAACAAAAGCAGAAAGCATGCAAAACATAACCAGAGACATTGAAATTAAGAACAGTCTAACAATAGACAGGGGAGAGGGGGGAGGGGACAATGGGGAGAAGGGTTTTCATGAACCACTATAGAGGACACATGGACAGAACCAAGGGGGAGGAGGGAGGCTGGAGAGGGAGGTGGGGTTGTAGGGGGAGGGAGGAGGGTAGGGGAGAGTATGCAGATAACTGTAATTGAACAACAATAAAGTAATTACAAAAAAAAAGGTTAGCATTTTTCTTTTTTTCTGTCTGACTTATTTCACTTAGCACAATACCCTCTAGGTCCATGCATGTGGTCACAAAAGACATGATTTCATTCTTCTTTTATGGCTGAGAAATATTTCATTGCATATATGTACTACTTCCTTCTTATCTATTTTTCTATTGATGGACACTTAAGTGTCCATCTTGGTTATTGTAAATGATGCTGCAAAGAACATTCACATGGCCAACAGGCATATAAAATGATGCTCAAAATCCATAATCATCAGGGAAATGCAAATCAAAACCATAATGGCATACCATATCACACATATTAGAATGCTATTTTCTACAAAATCTACAAGCAATAAGCATTAGCGAAGAAGTAGAGAAAAGGGAACTCTGGAACGCTTGTGCATTGTTTGGAATGCAAAATTGGTGCAGCTTGTATAGAAAAAATATGGAATGTCTTCAAAAAATTAAAAATAAGACTCTTATATGACCTAGCGATACCAGTTTTGGGTATTTATCCAAAGAAATCCAAAACACTGATGTGAAAAGATATATGCACCACTATGTTCACTGCAGCAGTAAAATTTTTACTCCTTCCCTCCACATTGATGTTTTTGTTATTATTCATTACTTTGTGTATGTGTTTATGCATATCTCTTATTGTTGTGGTTACACATGATCTTTCTAGCTTTGTTTTTTTAATCTTTGTACTAGATTTGTATCGGTTGATCTACTGCTTTTAGTATTATTTTGTCGGTGAAATTATTTTTCTTTCCTACATTTCTTATTCATATTTTCATCTTTTATTTCAACTTACAAAATGTACCTCTTTTTTTATAATACTGGATAGAGTATTCTTGGTTATAGATCTTTACATTCATTATTTAAAATATTCCCTTCAATTCCCTTCTGGTCTGAAATTTTTTTTTTTTTCTGTTGAGAAATCAGCTGACAGTCCCATGGGAGCTTTCTTGTATGCACCTCACTGCTCTTCTCTTGCTACTTTTAAGATTCTCTCTTTGAATTTGACTTTTAGCATTTTAATTTTGGTGTGTCTTAGTGTGGGCCTCTCTGGGTTCATCTTGCTTAGAGCTCTGCACTGGACTTTTATGTGTATTTCTTTTGCCAGGTTAGAGATGTTTTCAGCTATTATTTCCTAAAATAGATTTTCAATTCCTTTCTCTCTTTCTTCTTTTTCTGCGACCCCTATGATATGACTATTGGTGTGTTTTATGTTGTTCCAGGGGTATTGTTAAGGTATTCTCTTTTAAAAAATATTTTTCTTTTTTCTGTTCTGCTTGGGTGTTTTCTGCTACGTTGCATTCCAGATTATTGATTCAGTCCTCTGCTTCATCGAACCTACTGTAGATTCCCTCTAGAGTATCCTTAATTTCAGTTACAGTATATTGAATTTTTATTGGTACTTTTTAATGTTTCCTATATTCTGTTTAATGTTTTCTACTTCTTTGTTTAAGTCCAAACTGAGTTAATCTATTTTTCTTCCAAGTTCATTGAGCATTGTAGTTACCAGTGTTTTGAACTTTGTTTCTTGTAGATTGCTTTTTTCCATTTTGGTTCATTCTAGTGTATGAACTTTACCCATACAATAAAAATGGCTAAATAGTTTACTTTCCTGGTTAATATAAATGACTGTTGCTACCTTCAAATCACACATTTAGTTCCACTGTATTATTGCTGTCCTCCTGATAGGAATTATTAAGATATCATGAAATTGCCCTGCTATCTGGGAGAAGCCAACACAGAGTAAAGTTTTGCTTTCTTAAAGTGTTTCCTCAAAACACCTAACAGAAGCTCAGATCTTCTAGGTTCACACAGCCTGATACTGAGACATCCCGTGGATCCCCAAGGTGTGATCCTCTCTATTAGTTAAACACATCAATAATTTCAACTCTTTTCAACTACAGTTGTGACCCTGATTGTAGTCTTTGAATGAAAGACTTTGACAATTATTTCTTTAATAGTGTATGTGTGACTTTCTTAGCAGTTCCATCTGTCCTTCCATCATAAAATTCCTGAGTTTTGAATTTATACAATTCATTTTTATAGTAAATTATTCTAGGGTACAAAACATTTTGGGAAAATGTATTGCTATTCCTAAATATATATTTTATTCCAGATGGGTGCATTTTTCCGTCTTCAGCTCACTATGTTTCTGTCTATTATTTATATGCCTGTAGTCTGTAAAAATTTCCCTCACCATCTTTTTTCAGGTTGGTTATGCTTCATTTGGCAGCGCTATCCAAACAATATCTTCAGTATCATTCTTAGTTAGTATGTGTAAATTATTCTTAACACCCATCCCACCTCATCGGAGAACTGTTTTTCTTTCTCCTTTTACTAGTTTAAGTAATGCATTTTATTGTATTTACTTTGTGGTTGGAACTAGAGTGCCAGTGCAATACAACTTTGATTGACTATTGCTATGTAAGATATATATATTTATATGTGTATGTATATTTTGATATACATATATTTATATAATAATATTACTAATGTTCACACACACATGAATTCACTTCACCTGGTTGGATTTTATTCTGTCATCGTGAAGACTGTCTATGTTTTAGATAGATGTCTCATTTCAAAAATGAGCCTTTAGAAATAGCAGTCCCCTGTAACTTTTCTCTTGCTGAGATTCTGACCATCTGCAGTGGTTGTCACAGATTGATTTTCTGCAAATTAGGTAACATTAAGTGAGAGATACTAGGATTTTACTGATGTACTCTCTTTTTCTGTCTTGGGTAGAGGGGGAAGAACAGAGTCAGGTGACACTGACCCATGTCCGACTCTATTTTTTCTTTTGTTGTTTTTCTTATTTTTTAGGCTATGAGTATTCTTTTTGCAATTTCCTCTGAATAATCATTTTTAATGATTTTCTTATGTTTCCTCAGTATTGAAGAAGTGATTAGCTATGACTTTGATTGGCCTGTGTATTTATGTGTGTACATCTTTTTGCCATCAATACTTACCGGTTCAAAGGAAACTTCCCTTATATTTCAACTCACCAAAATAGAATGTTTTTCTTTTTATGTTTTAGAAGTCTCCCATACATGAAAATTTCCTGATTTCAATTGAAATGAAATTCTTCTCTGAAATCCCAGACTTGATATATAAACAATTGCTCAAGCATAAATTCTTTAAGAAGATGATAGTTTATTTCCTGATCTTTACATTTTATGTACAAACAGCCTGTGTACAAAATTATTAGTACACAGGTTGTTTCTGAATGAGTGTTGGATAAAGAATTTTGAACTATGAACTAAATTAGCAGGGAATCAATGCAACTACTGCATCATAATAGATATGTATTTCTTAAAAAATTAATAGTATCTTCTATCCTCTTCATTGTCTACTTTCTGTTTTCATAATACACAACAGTGCTGATGTCCTGAACAATAGCTTCTACTACCTTTATACTCATATACAAAGAATGTAACATTAATGCAAATACATGACTATGCTGTATTCTCTTGTGAATTATTTTCATTATAAAGGGCTCAGTCATCATTGTATTTTTGCAAGTTAGTTTTCTCATTCATTAATACATCATAAACTATCTCCCACCCATCCATTCATTCTTTCATCAAGGTCAATTGATTTAATTTTTTAATTAAATGATTTTAAAGTATTTCATTTAATTACTGAATAATAGGTCAATTGAAAATATTTGGATTCTTTCTTTTCTTTTTCTTTCTTTCACTAGTAGAAATAATGCTGTGATATATATATTTGCATGATATTTATATATATTTTTATTTGTATGTTTATTTTCTTAAAAGTGAAATTATTAGAACAAAGAGTTTACACATTTGTTATTCTAAAAGATATTGCTAGGTTAAATTCCAACAACAGTAGATATTCACAAATGATTAATCTATCATAATGTATGGCATTTCTTAATCCTTTAACTCTCGTGGGTGAAAAATTGATATATCACTGCATGATAACTATGTATTTCCCTTGTTACTGGACATTTCAGCTTGTTTTCAAATGTCTATTAATTATTTGCAGATATTTATATTGGATTGTTACTTTTTTAAATCAGATAATATAAACTTTCTGAATATTAATGTCAACTCTATATTTCCTATATACATTTCTCTGTTTCTCCAGACTATTATTGATCTTTTAGCATTTTATAATTCATAGTTATATTTGTATTGCTTCTGTAAAAGTTTTTGGGATTCTTGATTAGATGTAGTCTTAAGTTCTGTTCTAAAATAATTTATCATTCTTACTATGTTTAAAATTTTAAGTTAATATTCTATTATAATTGTATGTGATATTAGGAAAGATTTTATTCACTGTTTTTTTCAGATCTCTTCTATGAGCACTATTAGCTAAATACACCATTCTTTTCCTAATGCTTTGAAATGCCAAGTTTATTTGGTTACCAGTGCCTCTTATATGCTAATACTTCTTTGTGGAATATTCTTCTATTACACTGATCTATTACTACTTTTATTACTGTGATGGTTCCATTCCATTTTTCCTTTCAGTGGATATAGCTTTTTGTTCCTTAAGATATTCTTCCACAAATTTTTGACCATTCTCAGGTGTTTAAGTACATGAAGATTATTTGATTTTTGGCTAGAAAATAAAGTGAGGTTCACTACCATGAGTTTAACCATTCGTCGTCTTTCTGTGGAAAGAATTTCTAATTAAACTGCAGTAGGACACACTTTTAACATATACAACAGATGCCAAAAAGCGGGAAAAAATGAATAAGAGAAAAAAAAAGAAAAGAAAGTGTGTGAGCTATAGTGGTAATATTCTTCATGCATTTTCTTTTATAAGCTCACTTTAAAGGAAGATATTATGTTTACCTTATGAATAAATGTGGACTTTGTCATAATTTAGTGTAGGACATATAATGCTGATGCTTTTATACTATTGCACAGTGTCTTCGTCATAGTGTCTTTGTATTCTCATACGTGCAGGACAAGCACTAACAGACGTGCTATTCAAGAGAATTGTTGACCATTGTTAAACAAAGAAGTCCCTGCTGCTACTTGTACTGGAATACCACACATTGAGCTGCATGTGTGAGGAACAGCTAGATTGCAAGGCAACTCTAGCATTTCTGAGCATCTATCTTTTGGGACTTTTTGGATGTGAACTGTGTTGAAGTGACCTTTCCCCAATAGTGAATTTCATATATGCCACATGTCCCTACCTATAACCTAAGTTACGTTTTACCTGCAAATGGGTAGGGAAAAGGTGTCCAATATTATTTTTGTAATATAGTAAAACAAAATAGAAAAGAATGTACTCTTTAGGTTGTTTTAGTTGTTCTTGTGATGAAACATTACACTGAAAGTCTGAACGTAAATAGTCTGACCATTTGATTGATATATTTTCGTTAAAATAACAAAAGTAAATTAGTGTTCACTATTGATGGTATTCTAGAATAGTTCAAGATCCTCATTCAATTTATTAGAAAAAAGCTTGAGAAAGGGTATTAAAGGTAACATATTTAGACAGCTAAGTATAGTCCCATCTAAGAACTTCAGGATGTGTGTGTGTGTGTGTGTGTGTGTGTGTGTGAGAGTGTGTATGTGCACATATACACCAGTAATTAACAATTAAATTATTGTTTGGTATCCAACCCTTATCTTTACCGTTGTTGACATAAATATTCATATCTGAGCCTATGTCTGAATTGTATGAAAAAATTCTAGTATAATTTTTACAACTGTGGAATGTTATAAAACCAGTATTATTTACTACTTTTGAGCTCTAGTTTTGTCATTAATTATATTTTCTGTTTGAATCTTGGGTTGACTCATTTTCTTAAGATTTAGATGCATAGAGATTAAGTAAATTATCCTTCCTTTTTATCTGTAAAATATTTCTTACTTAAATAATTGGGAGGGCACTGTGAGGTTATGTTCTGTCAGAGTAGTCTGCACTTGTTTTTATAACAATTGTAATTTTACATTTATTTATTATAAATATATTTCCCTACAACTGGGAAGGTCGTGGAGGTAGAAGTCTTGTGTCTATTCTTATCATGGTAGTCTTACTATCTTCCACGGGCACAACAATAGTAGACCGTCAAAATTTATATGTTAAATCAATAAAAACTATGAAAATAATTTAGTGTAGTATTTCACTCATTATCTTTATTTCTTATTGAATGCATCTACTCATTATAAAATACCTAATATAGTAAATTTGGCCTTTGAGTTTATAGGCAGTAATTATACAATGAAGACAATTTTTCTTAAGTTTTAAAATTTCAACTGGTTTAAAATAAGTAATGAAAAAAATGTGCTCATCAGAAAAACTAGTTCACTAGGTTTTAGCCTGAATATCCAAAAAGGTTTCTTTCTAATGTAGTTGAATTAAAGGTATAAGAAATGGGTTTGCTAACGAGATACTGAGAGGCCATTAACTACAGAGGTGCTAGAAGTCTACATAATAATAAATGAGATCAGTTGAATGTCATAAGCTCTCTTTGTTGACAGCCCTATTTTAAATTATAGCAAACATAGTGATAATTAATTACATTTCCTAAAACTATAAACACAATTTCTACACTGAGAGCTGAAAACAAGTCTGATATTTTATAGAAAAATACCAAGTGGCATTTGTTGCTTTGTAAGTGTTCCCTGGAATAAGGTACTTGAACAGGATAAAGATAAAAGAGTAATGACAAAAAGGTGATTTATTTCCCAATTGTTCATTCCTTTCCAATAAGCAAGCAACAGTGCTACACACAGAGAATTCACTATATTTGACAAGGGAAAATAAATCTGCAGTTGATCATCATTTGTTTTATTTACTAATACCAACTTACTTTTCATTTAAGAATTCAAGCACATTTTGGTATTTTGAATGTCTGGGTCATCTGCATCTCTCTGGAGCTTAGCATTAGACTTAGTACATAGTATGTAAATAATAAGTATTCATAGAAGGGCTAAGTGCTTCTACTTTTTAAATAAATGTCAAAAACAAGTAGTCTAACAGGTCATTAACATGCAAATCTTGCTCAACAAACTAAGTATAATAAATATTGCATGCCATCCAATGCTTTTGTTTGATCAAAATTAGTACTAAGTAGTGTTCCCATAGCAATAATATAAAACTAAGATCAACTAAAATCAACTCTGATGTAGACATAACACAATCCTTATTTGGTAAGAGAAAGAAATTTCAGATTCTGGTTCCTCTGCATCTTCTCTGGCTAAATAATTCTGATTATTTCATAAGGAAATTAAAACCTCCAGCAGTTTGATCAGGTCACTCAGAGAGTTGATGGCAGAGCCCAAATTAATATCCAGGGTTCTCTACTTCTCACCCAATGCCATTTTAGTGCACAACAGAAAAATATTAGTGAGAAAACTGATCTTAGTCCCTTGTCAGGACACATTATTTAATTCAGATATTCTCCTTTTAATAAATCCACATTTACCAAGGATATATAGAAAAAATGTATGAAGACTTCTAAAGTTTTAAAATCTGATATTAATTTGTTCTCCAGACTGACAAAAAGAAAGTTTTCCTATTTGGATGAACTTACAAAAATCATCAAATAATTATATGTCACAATACAATCACAACTCTAACCTTAATTTATGAACTATTTAATTTTCATTAAGTAATTTACATTATTTAAAATAATGAATGTGTAATTTTAGTATAGTAGAAATATCAAATACATATATGATGATAAATGTCTGATTCTTTTTTTAATTTTAGTACATGTCATTTATCACAACTGCAATGAATTCTCTATTTTTCACTCAATTATTAATTGTTGAACTTTGGGTTTCTTAGAACATAGTATAAGTGGTAGATGAATTTAAAGCAAGCATGGGCCAAGTTACACAAATTGTTAAATTAAAGTTGTAATTCCAAAGTTTACTCATTTTAATTTCCTTCAAACCATTTTCATTATATAGAATTATGATTCTTTGTCTGTTTCTTGGGGTAATTTTTCTTCCTACTAGAACCCAGAATGTCAAAATAACTAATTTATTAATTTTTTTAAAATTCAAGCTTTAATAAATATTTTAGACATATGATGATTTCATCATCATACACTCATTTTTTTCTAGAATGTGCATTCTTTAAACTTAAAAGTTGGAAAAATTATAATGAAATGTTTGGAGAATAATAAATTAAAAATACAACCAGAGTCACTTTTTCTGTCCCACCAGTGCCATTGTCTTTTCCAGTAATAGTTTTGGGAAACCATGAGATACAGCTGATATTTTTTACTTTTAAGTCTGACACACCTAATGATTCACAGTGATAACTTTCTACCCACCGTGTTAATATCTCTATTTGTAAAAAATGGCACCAACTCAGGCACAGGTCTAGTCCCACAGCTGCCCTAGCATTCCTTTTATTTCCATGTCTTCACATAATATCACAATGTCGTGGTAATCCTTTCCTGTTCTTTACTGTAGACAAGAGCTAAAGATGAGGTACCTAACAGAAATCATCAATGTATTTGCAAATCCATGAAAAAAAGGCTAATTTATTTTCTTAGAATGTGTTTTTGACTGTTTAAGTTTCTTCTCAGTATTTGAAAACCATCTGTGCTTTTCAGGTTTCAAAAGAATAATAGCTTGTCGACTGTGCTGCATGTGCATTTATTTGGTAGCCTATGGAAATTTCTTCCATGAATAATACTAAAAGGCAGTCTGGCAGGTGTAACTTAGAAATTGCTATGGTAAATATGATGACAAAGCTCACAAAAATTACAAATTGATGCGGCCAAGAAGTATAATCCTGAGGATTTAGACTCCCTGTTTCCTCCTTGTTCTTCCTTTAGTTAGTTGTGGTAACTTTGTCCTAACTCTGATATTTTGCCCCAAGGTAATTCAGGTTACAATTTGCCATTCCTGTATAACTAGGTGGATGAAGTCAGTCCTCAAGGTGCAGGTCCTGCCATGATAATCCCAAAGGCCAAATATTAACGTATTATGGACTGCAGAGCATATTATAATGTATTTTTCTCATTGTTTGCTTCTTATGCAAAAACTGTGTTTTCCACATTTCTGAACATCATGCTAACCCACATTTTTAAGGCATCTACACATTTTACTTAAAGTTGAACTGTTATAACATATGGCTTGGCCTTTCTACCTAAATAAAACATTTTTACAATGGTTTTCACAGTAGCCCTGCTCTTTCCGCTGCAACATGTTTGGGTAGAATATTACATACTATAAGATGCCATTTCTCTGATGTCATATTTTTCATTCCTTGACAATTTTTTCTTGGCTATTTTAAGAGAGGACACATATTTTCCAAGAGTAATGAAGTGACTTGTAACTTGTTACATGGCTACACAGTCAAAACCTCTTCAGGACTTGAAGGATCTGTGGCTTTGGGGGGTGGCATCCTGAGAGCTCTTGGCCTATAGCCACCCTGACCAGTCTGTCTCCACAGTGACAGTTCCTATGCATTGTTGCCACCACCTGCAGGTTCTCCTCTTTGCGGGCGCAATCAAAACTCAGCAAAGAGAGGAGGTCCTCCTTATGCGCCTGAGAGAACCTGTCGGGTGTTTTTTATTTTTGCTTTTTAATTTAATCAGAAAATCTGTCAGGTTAGGGTATGTGTGTGCCAGTTGTTAGAATGCTTTTCCAGGAAACAATAACTGCATTTTCTCTTTCTTCCTCCCTGTTTTTAGTCAAACCTTCTGCATTAAATCTACAGTTTTGCGAATGTATGCTACCTGCTGAGACAAGCTCAAAAACAGTCTTAACTCTTCTGATCACTGAGTAATTATTTAGATTCCTGTCATCTCTCGACACTAAAACATACACTACACACACATACTTATGACACATTCAGGCTCTCAAATAGCTATTTTTTTTTTGCTAGGAAAAAAGCTTCTAATTGAATGATTTAATTTAATTTGAATGTCTCTCTTCCTTTTTCTCACATATATATTGCCAGCTACTGCCCTGTCATATTTTTCTGAATTTCATTGATGGTCTGAAATCTCTTCCTTTTCAAAGGTGATTTTAGTTTTGGGAAAAGCCAGAAGTTTCAGGGCACCAAATCTGGGCTGTAGGGGCTGAGTCACCTGGGCGATCTGACATCTTACCAAAAAACTCTGCACGAGACGTGATGCATGAGCAGGCACACTGTCATGATGAAGCTGCCAATCACCATTGCCCATCTCTGTGGCTTTCTGAATCGTCTGAATAGTTTCCACAGAAGACTGTTCAAGCTTAACGCAAAATTTGATGTATTGTTTTACTCACTCAGTGATTTTGAAAGTGATGTCCACACAGTACACATGCTCACTCAACAGCATCTACCGCCCACATTGACTAGTACAGTGAAGTCATCATTGTTCATACATGTGCATTCCAGTCCACTCTCCTTGGCTGCCAGGTTACATGGTTGCACAAACCATATTTGTTATATTAACAATGGCTGGACTTTTTCCAGACAGACCCCATATATGTGTGTGTATACATATATATTCATACATATACATATGCAATGCATAATATATACATAAATTACCATAACTTCAAATATTATGCAACTATAATTTACAGATATCTTAACTTGTTCAAGGCACATAATCAGTAAGTGTTAGAACTCACATTTGAACTCACATCCTTCTGTCACTAAAGCTCAGGTGATTTTATCGAAGCACTAAAGGCACTGTGCTGCAGAAGAGGGCAGGCAGTAAGTTGATGGCTTTGACTTCCTACAACTGCCTCTTCAGTGGTGTTTCACAAAGCGTTGTCATCAGTCTGGTTCCACTGCAGCCTCTCAGCCACAGTAGGAGCAGCCAATTGTCTCTTTTGTTTAAACAAGGGAGAAACTGGGTGAGGGGGTCACAGGGCTACGGACTAAGAGAGAGGAATTCCAGGTTCAGTTAGAGCACTTGGGAATGACATCCAAAATGCTGTTGCATTTTACATAGTGGTCATAAAAACTGAGGGATTCACCTGTGAGAAGCTCCTGCTGTCGCAGAACACATCCATGAATGGATGACCGGACGGGAGGCTCCAGGTGAGTCAATGAGATGGCGGTCTTCTTTGCATCGCATTCACTTCGTGCTTTCGGCCCACAGTGAGAGGGCTCAACTCTGAACAACCAATGACGAACCTAGTGGATGAATTTATTTTTCCTTCCTCATTTATCAGTTTTGTTTTTCAGTGCATTCTTCAGAAAACCTGTTCGTCCATCCATGTGGCCAAGGCCTTCTTGCTTACGCTGAGCTGATTGCTTGCTCTGTTCAGTCTGCCTTGTGATTTGATCAGTTACTCTGTCCCAAACCCATTTTACACACTTAGGGTAGTAAAGTCATTCACTGTAACAAACATGAATTGGGTGACTGCCCCCTAACAGAACTTCATATTAGGAAGAAATTTCTAGGAAAAATGCCTCATTTCAAACAGCAATGATAATCGTATTCATTATAACTAGCATTTCTCAGGCTCCTGTGAACTATGGCACTATCTGAGCACTTCAGCATTATCCTCTTTAATCCTCATAAAAGCTCCATTGAGTTAGATATGATTTCCATCTTTCTTTTTTGTACATGAGATTTCTCTGATGCTTATAAAGATTAGGATTGCCTAAAGCCACCTAGAAAGTGACAGAGAGATTATTAAGAGCGATTTGTTGGATATCAAAGTTTGCATTTGACACACTACATTGTTTGGGGCTGTCAGGCACTGTATGTTGAGATTACACATTCGTTCATCCCATATGGGCCCATTTCAGCTTTGCAGGGGCAACTCTGATTTATAATAATTCTGTGGAGTTCCAATGTGTATGTCTAGACTTTGCCTTTAAACTGTAACAATTTTTAGAATGCGAGCTGATAACTTGTGAGTTTCACTTGGTATTGGGCACATGAGTTTAAGGTGTGCAGACAGCACAGAAACAATGGCATCGTCATGTATTAGTATGCTCGGCACAAGGCTGCAGCAACGCAGGTCATCAAAGTGGGGGCCGCGCCACTGACGGAAATTCTAGATAACCTTGCATCCTGAAGGGGAAAAAATAATCATCTGTAAAGGCAAACAGGTCTGCCTCATGACCTTCCACCAACATAAGTGTATTGTGTTCTCAAGTGTTTATTTTTCAACATGCTCCATCCTGCATAGTCATCTAACCTACCCAGAACTTAAAAACTAGACTAAGTTTAATTAATTGCCTCAAAGACTCCATGGAAGGCTTGAACTCCTGGCTCTTGGAGGCCCTGGGGAATGATTGCTGCTTTGCCAGTTTACTGCCTGCAGAGTTAAACAGTAAATGAACCAGTCTGGCTGCCTGTCCTGCCCTGTCGGACATACCAAGTAAGCATCGCTGTACGTGCTGAGGTAGCTCCTCCATTCCTGTGCTCCATCCCCTAACAAGACATTCAGGAGCAGTGGTCTCTACTGCCAAGCCCCTTAATATCTGAGTTCTTTGGAAACTGACTGTTATATGACAACAAATAGAAGTCTTTTCCTCAACTTGTGTTTCTAAAACACTCTTTGGCTTCTCATTGCCCTAGGTTGTTCCAGACGTCAGCCCACTGGCAGAGGCAACCCATTTTGGATTCACTGCTCTGTGCCTTGGAAAACACAGGTTCCAGCCCATCACGGCAATGGCATTATCTGAACTGCTCACTGGGTGAGTCACTGCTTTATCACGCTTTGTTGTTATTTTTTCAGTGTACCTATCAACCTGTCAAATCTTGTTTTCCTGGTTCTGACAATCACTGAGCCATGGCCAGAAGACAAATATGTACGGGGATTCTTTGTTTTGGGAGGAAAAAAGAAATCAGCCCTAATAGACTAGCTGTTCCTCACCCTTGAGGTCTAGCTATGCCACATACCAAATGGCTTCTGTCAAAGCAGCCATTCTTCCGGTTTAGGCAGCTCTCAAAGGTTTCCGGGTGCAGTACACTCGTTTTAAATTTGTTGATACAGCCTGGCATCAATTGAAAAGCTAAGCTCAACTTCCGTGACCCTTGAAACAAGCCTGTATTGCAAATAGTCACAGAACTTCGAGCCAGGATTTGGCTTGATGACCTGCTGACACTTCTCAGATGCAAAATGTCTATCAGGCTTCTCATGGCTGGGCCTGAGTAAATGATGCCAAATGAAGGAGGCCTGTCGCTTGATTCTTTGGCCACTTATCTCTGACTCTTCTGTACTTTTGTAAGATAATTTCTCTGGTCATGTTCACCGTTTCCTTGTTCAGTATTTCAATCTGAATGAACTTAAAAAATATTACAGGTAAAACAATAAACTGATCAGGTATACTTCACATCAGAAAAAAGAAAAAAAATGACTATAAAGTTTTTTAATTTTGGCTTTAACATAAACTAAAAATAATAAATTGCCAAAATTTTGGAAGCAAGATTGAAACATCAAATTGTATGTTTTAGCAGGTCCATTTCACATTTCAGTTATGTTCCAAGTTTGTTTGTCTAAAGAAGAGGGACATTAGGCATAATGTCAGTAATGACTTCATAAATTTACTCTCTTTAAACTTGCAGTTCATTAAAAATAGCAAAAGTATCTGTGCAATACCCATAACTAATAATGGCTTATTTTGTGTGTGAACGTGTTTGTTTGCATATACCTCCGTGTGTTTGGGCATGCACATGTTCATGCATCTTGCTGATCACAGCTCATAATTTCCCAAGGACTATCATCTGTTTCCTAAACATGATGGGATACTGCTGTACTGGGCACTATTTCAGCACTTGCCAAGATCAGAAGATCTGATTTCCCTTCCTGGTCCTGCTATGTACTAATACTGTGACCTCAACCACATCACTAAATTTCTTAAACACATTCATTTCATTCACTTTTTATTGAAATGAATAATTGTTCCCTCTTTCCAACTCTTTCCTGTACCATTTTAGAAATGATATAACCTTTCCTAGTGCTTCAGTTGATACTGTTGAATATGCTTATATTCTTATTACTTGGTTGGGCAGCTTTAGGAGATATTTCTTGCATTCCACCATAAGTGAGGCTATCAGCGAACTCCCCTTGCTTGGTACATTCTTTCTCCCTTGTATTTTAATTTGTTTCTAGCTGCACTATTGTTACAGAATAGCTTTGTGCTGTTGTAGAACTGTCAGTGGGATTCTATGGCTCACAGCCTATAGGCAAAACTCCGGAGTCAGAAGTTTGGTGAAAAAGGAAAGGGGCTGTTTATTTAAAGATTATATAGATTGGAACAGTGGCAGATTTTTGCCTCAGAGCCCTGCTCCATTTAAAACACCCAAAGATTAATAATCTTGCCATGCTCTGCCAGGCCAGGCCAGTTCAAGGAAGTGCCTGGATCCCTTCTCCCATTCCTGAAAGTATCATCCTTCGGGGTACACATATGTCTGTAGCATGATCATTTAGGCTGCTTAGTTGGTTCCCAGTCACAGTTTAGCTCCAGGAGTCTCACATGAGTCTGTGTGCTCCTGGCTGGGCGGGGCTGTGCAGCACCAGGCAGCACTGCCGTCTTTTTCTGTACTGGAGGGGCACCAGGAACATTCCCAGACTTCGCAGCCCCCAGGACCCCACTGGCCTTAGGAACTCGATCCCACTGCAGGAAGGGAAAGGGAGAAAACCATGTGTTTCCCAGTGCATTGCATTTTAAAGACTCAGCCCAGAAATATATGCACGACAAAGCATGTGGCTTTTTTGTCAATGTTTTCTATGTCTGCAATTTTTGTCAGCTCCCCAGTGTCTTTAACCCTCTTCTGGCCATCATATTGTGGAAGGGGCAAAAGTGTCCTGGCTGCCCACAGGTGCACAAGCATTTTGGCCATAGAGGGGATGTCTGGCCCCCATGATTCACTCAGGCCCTGTGCAAGCTCTCTTTGGCTGAGTCAGAGGCTTGCCAGTTGTTTGCCCTCCCCCGGGGTAAGGAAACCTATTTTGTAGGGTGCAGTTTCTCCATAGCCTCTCTCGGGGGAGGTGTTGGCTCTGGCATCTCTCCAGCATCCCCTTCTCTGCAACCCAGCAATCTGGCCCAACCCACCCTGTTACACTTTGTCTACATTGTCACTGGGCACTGTATATATGCATTCTGAGCTGTCACACTGCACTGGACTCGGTTTATGTACCACAATGGATCATGAACTTGTTTGCTTTCTGAAACAGTATCCCTAGCAAGAGCTTCCTCTTCTAACAGGCATGTAGTTAAGTTGTTATTGCTGCCATAGAGGTTATTGTGACTTCCAAAGACCAAATGTTCTGCTGTGGAAGTTGCTCCTAGGTCTTTCCTGTCACATAGAGGAAACAAAACAAACCCCCAGTGGCATGCCTGCTTCACTGGCCTCCCACATTTAGCTCTGGGGTTTTCTATTGCTGCTGAGGCATGAGAAATGGCAGGCTGTGCTTGTCAGCCAGGCATATCAGGCCAGGCCCGTGAGCCTGCAGGCAGCATGGGGCAGGTAGGGAGTTCACTGACCTGTGCAGGGCCCAGGGTGCCATCATTGCTGTATTGGCCATTGGCTTTCACAGTAGCTGTTGGGAGCCTAGCTGTGCAATTTAAAAGCATGGGAGAGTTGAGGCCCTATGAAGCATACTTTGACTAATAGGATAAATTCTTCTTCTTCCCTATCCTCAGGACAGATGGTCAATGGATCCAATAAGGCCTCTAGGAAAGTAACCTTCAGGAAAAGCAGCTTAAGCAAGTTCAAAGAAATGTTCTGCCACTTTGGTTCTCTCTTTCTTTCTGCCTCATTCCCTTTTTTCCTAACTTCTGCTTTTCTGAAATTATATCCTGAAATAACATGTTTGCATATTTCTTTTGATTGAGAATCAGTTTTATTTGGTTTTGGGGGCCCAAGAGTATAGCACAGATTAACTCCTATATTTTAACCTTAAACCCATTTTTTTCATGTCTTGTGGTTCATTTTTCAAATCCTTTTGTCTTACCATTTTGACCGTGATTTCTTAATTTTCTGCTCTGTGATCTTCTTTAATAGAAGCTACTGAGTCTTTACAATTGTGTTTCAGTTTATTCGTGGTAAAATGTTGTTCATAATTTCACTCTACTCCATGGAAATATGTCTTTATTGGGTAACTTTAGTTCATCTTTTTACGTTTTTAATTGCATTTTAAAAATCTTTTTGTCAGTTTGGTCTTATTTCTTCCAAACAAAGGAGTGGGTTTTCTGGTGTGGCTGTTCACAGGATGTTCAGGTGTAGGACAGGAAAGGACTATTGAACTAGGAAGCCCCTTCTCCACAGTCACAGAAGTGGCTGTTTCCCATGAGGTCACTAACCTGTGTAACTTTGGTGTGTAGCTTTTTCTTCCTTGTATCATATCTAGGAGGACACCTGCCAAAGGCCGCTGAACCTTCTGTTCCATGTCCTTGTGGGAAACAAGAGATTAGCTTTTGCAATTCAGGGTGAGCCCCGCCCCTTCTGCAAGATAATTTATGTAGACAGTTGTTTTTAAAGTCTGGTCCTATTGGGCTCTTTGGACACATTTTGCTTCTTTTATTTCCTTTATTTCCTTCGTACATTTTCATTTTTTTTCAACCTTTACATATATTCTGGCATGTATGAATCTTATCTGAAAATACATAAGCATTTATCATCTCCTTTAGTTATTGGTTAGATCATAGGGGTTTCCTAGTCTTACAAAAGTGAGAAGGTATATAATGGCAATTTTTGTTCAAGCATGCTAATATACATTTTAGTAAGCATATTTTTAGAAGAAAAATGTTTACTGGTAATATATTAAAACAATAATGTATTGTTAAACTGTATATTTTCTATTTAAGAAGCATAAATATTAATTTCTATTCATATAATATTTTAAGAAAGTAATAATTAGTAATTGTAAATTCAGAGTATTACTATAGAAGTTAATTTAAAATATTCCATAATTTATCTGACTCAATATGTTACCTTCTAGAACCATTTTAGTATTCTCTCAAAATTTGTTTGAACACCTTCCACAAAGTGGAATTCAGTATTTTACAAGGCCGTATGTTATTGTATACATAACATGTACACACACATGCATGCATAATGCAGTACCTTGTGCATACATGATGTATACTCAAGGATTGTGGAAGAATATGATGTATTTTTAGAAAATCAAGTTTATGACTGTTTTCTTTACAACTGTCTCCATAAAGTTTAACACAGTGCTCACATAAAGTAGATACTAAATAAATATTTGTTGCCTGACTAAACTAAACGAAAAAGTGTCAAGACAAAATAATAATACTGTATATTATTTCTGCCTTGAAAATCAGCAGGTTTTGTGGTAGAATAACACCAGGGATTAGCCATTTTAGGAAAATTACAAATTTCTGCTGAGAAGAGCTGTTCCGGTAGAGGAGCTCTATCAGGGACTCCATTCCCCTAACACACATCTACACCTCAGAACAACTGGAGCTGTGAAAAGTGAAAATGGATATATTTTTGTTGTTTATACATAGACAGCAGCATATACAGAGACTCAAGGGAATTACCTTGAATCTTTCACATAAATCAGGATAATTGATAAGAGATTTTGTTTCTGTATGCTATAGTTTTTGTAGGAAAAAAACTATAATGTAATTTGTCTGTGCATGTTCCCCATTACCATAAGGTTTCTGATGAGAGTGCCTGATTACTGAAGTCAGCAGTTCCTGCTGGGTCTTTTGTATCTAGCAAATAAAACAAGTAATATATTTACTTGAAAAATTAGTTGCTCTGTTCATATTTCTTTCTTCATTATTAATTGTATTAATGTTCTTTACACATAAAGGTCCAACCTGATTAAAGTTGGACCTTTATGCACTCAAAAATCTAAATATGTCCTCTTAAATGGGTTTTAGGCTTTTAATGATGCAGCATGTTTGCTTTCTTTAGTTTGGCATTTTCTTCTGTTAGATGATTTTAATCAGAGATCTTCAACAATATAAACAAGGGTTGATATCTCTTAAACTACTGGTGTGTGTGTGTCTACTAGAGTAAGACATCAGAGTTTCAAACTATAATTACATTGAAAGGATCATGGGAAGTGTTTTATCAATGGTGATAGGCATTATGAGGTAGAATAAGTGTGTTTTCTTTTGGGAGAGAATATGTCCTTATCTATGTCTTTCATTCAGGATTGAAAAAATTTCATTGAGAGATAAGTAAGGTCCCCAACAATATTCTGTATTATCTCTTTCCTTCAGATGTTGTAAACGGTTTGCTTCAGAGTCATTGAGGTGCTTTTTAAAAATGCGTATTCTTGGCCTCTCCCGAGCGGACAAATGCTAAGTCAAAATGAACCAGTTGTCGGAATCATCAGACGTAAACTTTAAAGCAGTTTAATGTGTTCTGTGACATATGAGTAAAAACTCTTAAAATGAATTGAAGATGTGTTTCAGCTGAGAAATAAGAACTGTAAAAGAGAAGGAACTAGAAATACATACCTGATGTAAACATTTCACTAGAAGGACTCAAAAGCAGAATGTCAGTGATAGAGAAAAGAGTCAGTGAATTTTATAATATTTTAATGGAAATCATCCAAACTGAAGAGCAGAGGGGAAAAATAGAAAACAAGAGAACAGAGACTCAGTGTCCACTGAGAAAAGATCCAAGTCTATGATACTTTTGTCATTGGAGTTTCAGAAGAACAGACAGATACTATGGCAAAAAACTATTTTTTTAAATAATTTCTAACAATTCCCCACAAGACAAATTTACAGATTCAAGAAAATCAGTGAATATCAAACAGAAAAAAGTAAAAAAAAAAAAACACTCTGAAGCATATCATATACACACTATAAATCAAAAATAAAGAAAAGATATCTTGCAATTCCCCAAAAAGGACACATTAAATATATGGAAACTAAATTAAAATGGCTTAAAATTTTATGTAAAATATGTTGTACATATAGTGCAAAAACATATATTAAGTTCTGAAAGAAAAAAGTATAAATCCAGAATTCCATATATGCCAAAATACTCTTGAGGAATAAAAAATAAGAAAATTCAATAATAGTGCATCCATTTTTCAAGAAACACTAAGGGACTTTCTTCAGGCTGAAGTGACATCTCTTTTATGCCAGAGGGATTCCACACTGCCCCACTGACCAGCGAAAATGCTGCTCTGGTTCTATTGCAGATTTAGAGAGTAGATGACCACATTCTCTATATTGTGCATTTTCTGACATAATTCCATCTTTTTGTGTTGAGTTTTCTATGTAAAGTGTTCCTTACTAGGTGTGTACATTTACAGAGACTTTTCTCCTGGCATCTTTTAAGTCTATACACTAGGATTCTTCATGATTTTTATTCACAGCATAAATGATAAAAAACTTATATCCATTCTTATCCAAAGGTGTTTTTGTTTACTAAGTCCACTGAGATATTAAAAATGGCCTTTTCATCAGTTTTCAAGGGTGCAGAATACAGTCAGGGTAATAGTGCCTTCTTTCTAAAGTTTTTAAATTAAAATTTTTTTAAAGATTTTATTTATCCATTTTTAGACAGAAGGGAAGGGAGGGAGAAAGTGAGGGAGAGAAACATCAATGTGTGGTTGCCTCTCATGTGGCCCCCACTGGGGACCTGGCCTGCAACCCAGGCATGTGCCCTGACTGGGAATCGAACCAACGACCCCTTGGTTTGCAGCCTGCGCTTAATCCACTGAGCTACACCAGCCAGGGCTTAAATTAAATTTTAAGGTACATTGGTTAATAAAATTATATAGACTTCAAGTGTACAATTTTATATATATCATCTGTATATTGCATTGTATGCCCACAACTCAAAGTCAAATCTTCTTCCGTGATCACATATTGGACCACCTTTACCCTTTACTATTCTCCCATCCGCCTTCCCTCTGGTAACCACCACACTATTGTCTGTGTCTATGAGTTTTGTTCGGTTGTAGTCTTATTAAAGAGATGAAAGTTTATAGAGTATGCTTTCCTATAGTGTCACACAACTCTTAGGTAAAGAAGGTAATTTACAGATGAGCAAAGCAAGGTTCAAAGGGGGACTAAGTAACCCGCTCACATTCACATAACTTTGAGTCAGGGGTGGGTGTACAAAACTCTGCTGATTCTCTATTTGGGTAGAAGTCTCTAGGTGACTGACTCAGAGAACTGAAAGAAGAGCAGAGTTACGGCACTGTGGTGAGGGTGAAGGAGAGAAGCAGAGCTGAGGTTGGAGATGCTGTTTCAGTCAAGCAGGGGCTATCAGGTAATGCTAACTGATCTGTTTTCTCTAAGTACAAATTAAAGGGCATTAAGAGAGTGGTGTGATTTCACCAGCCATTCAAGAAAGGTCATTTTATACGCTTTGTGGAGAATCGATGAGAATACAAGCATGATACCAGTGAAAGCAAACAATGCAGTTTATTGGCAGCTTAGGGGAGAGACTGTGCTTTCTTGAACCAGAGTGCTGGCAGTGGAGGAGGAGAGAAATGATGGATGACTTGAGACAGAGAAAAAGGCCGTTTAATAGACAGACTATATGTGGGGTTTGGTGGGGAAGAAGCAGTTCTTTAGCCCCATATTCTTGACTGGAAGAAAAACTTACAATGCTAGGGGAAGAGCCGGCTAGGAGAGTGGGTCTCGAGGTCCTTTAATTTTTAGGTCTCAACCACGGGCCACATGGTGATTTATGGAGGAGTCTCGAATTTAAGTGGAGGTGCGAGGATAGAAATACAAAGTTGGGTATCCTTAGCATATACATTATGTATTATTCAACAAAAATCTTTCATGGCAGAAAGCTCTTCTAACAGGATTCATTGAGCCAAATGTTAGCTAGAAAAAGACCATGTTCTGGAGAATTAAGTCTAACCTATGAGCAGCAAGGTTAGGTAGAAAAGACAACTGTTTCTGTTATCCTTGAGTTGATGTGTTTTTAAAAAGTATATCGACTTGGGCGGAAGAAAGATGTAAGCTGTTTTGGAACGACTCACATGGGCTATAGATACACGGGATGGGAGATGGCGAAGCTGGGATATTCTGGGAGTGTTTGCTCCTTCAGATTGGTCGTGGCCACAGTCTGGGGAGTTCAGGTGTCAGCAAGAAGTGGAGGTTGCTGGGGGTGGGCACTGTCAGTGAAGCCTGGCTATTCTTTTTGGATTATCACAGAAATAGCCACCTGGAAGTTAATTCAAAGTTTCAACATACATTCAGAATGTAAGCCATCTTGCATAGGCTTTGCCTGCAGTTGTTAACTGATTAACCTCACTTGTCTCTCCCTTTTGCCCTCTTGGCCTGCTGTAATTTAATTAGGGCATCTCAGAATTTTTTTTCTTGTCAATATGAACACATGAAAAAAATATTTCACCCAGATCAAGAGACAATGAGGACCAAAACTAAAACAAAAGGACACCAAATTTAGAGTTGGGTTGCAGAGAAAGCCACTGGAAAGCAAAGCTTAAAATGTGGAGTCTGGATTAATGGATGTCAAGAACAAAAGAGACTGACAAAGATGGAAGATGCCTGAGTCAGACACCGACTATCTCCCTACCTGCAAGGGACAAGGTTGACAGTCAGCCTCTAGTTATTCATTTTGTCATGGTGTGCCCCAACTTTTGAACTGAGGTACCCTATGCATGACATAGCCCCTAGTCAGTAAATCACAGGCAGGTGGTTCAAGGGTTTTGACACTTGTGGGTGAGGCGTGTCAAACCTTTCAGCCAAGCTAAGGCTCCTCCTGCTGAGCAAGGCTGTGTGGCTGAGCCTAGTTCATCAGCTAACCTACAGAATGATGAGAAATAACACATTATTACTTTAGTCACTAACTAACCAGCCAAAGAGTGGTTAGTTATACAACTATAGATAATTATATAATTGTTAACAGAAGAGAGATGGTATGGTAACATAAGGAGGGAAACACTTTCAATATTAGATACATGTGAAAATAAGAGCTCACTGGGACAGAGTGAATACCACATTTTTCTCCAGGGAAATGTAAAGAGACCAAATAAGTGTTTGTATTATTTGAGGTAGATAGCATCAGCTGAGGAAACCTAAAGGAGTCCACATAATATGTATTTTTGTATTATTTACATTGTTATTGTATAATTGTCACATTTTTATAAATACATGTGTATGCAATTATATATCTGTGCATACATTATTGCATACTTGTTTATACATCTATAGGTGCATGTATGTATAGGTAGATTTTGGCTCAATGTCCTTGCATAATATTGATTAATCACACACAAGCTAATACTCACATTTGCCAAAAATTATGCTAATGTACGCATCTTTCTTCAGCCTTTTGAAGGCTAAAGCCAAAGCCAAATAATTGCTTTTGGCAAATGCTAAGGTTGTAGCTAACTTTGGACTCAGTTAAATTGTGAGATAAGTTTCTAGTTGTGGGTCATGGTCAAAATATTTGAGTGACACTAATATAAGGGTTATCCAAATAGGATGGAACATTGTAGAATTTTTGGGCAGATGAAAATGGATGAAAACAGAAGGTTCCAGAAAAGAATGAGTTGTAGAATGAATAGTGTTTTCAATTACCTTATATTATGGACTTTCTATCTTCCACACACAATGCTAAGCATGTTTATACATTTTCCCTAATTGCCCCAAAACACTCTGAAATGCACACTATTAATTATATATAATATATGAGTAAATTGAAAATTAGAGAACTTTCACTTGTTAAGTGGTCATAATTTTGCTCAGTAAAAATCCTCAAGCTTACATTCAACAATGCTGATTGTAAATTCCCTTCCATTCAGACATGATAAAGAACTCAAAGTGTTTGAGGAAAAGCAGAAAGAGTTGTGAAAACAGAAGTGACCCCCATATCTTCTACTTCACTGACCTCAGTTGAAAATTAGGGTTTATTTAGTATCTCTGGCCCATGTTACCTTCAAGGCCCCTGTGAGAGGATCCTTCTTTGCCTCTTCCAGCTCTGGTAGCCCCAACGATCTTGGCTTTTAGCAGCATTAATTGTAATCTTTGCCTGTGTTCACATGGCTGTCTTCCATCTTCGTGTCTGTGTTCCCTGGGTCTCAGCCTAATGACTTTAGCTTAACTGGATTATATCTACAAAGACCTTATTACAAATCAGGTTGTAGTCACAGGTACCTGGTTGGGGGGAAGACATATTAAAATTTCAGCATACCATCTTTGGGTATACAATTCAACCCATAACAACCATTACTATCAAGGTCTCAGTACACAATGCTAAAACACAGAATTCCACCAACCTCTGAAAGTTTGAAGAAAAATAGCACCACATTGTCCACTCATTATAGTCAATGTTTCTAGAAAAAAATGAATGATTTTAAAATCTAGCAGACTATCAAAATTACCTGGGGACCTCTGAAGTATGCATATATGTCTTTCTAGTTTCCAGAAACACACACACATTGATTGAGTGATTCCTGAAGCCACCACAGACTTTCTGAGTCAGAATTTCCAGATAGATACATTATAAAGAAATTTCCCAGATGACTCTGTTTGTCAAAATAAGTTTGAAAGCTATTGTCCTAACAGGACTCCAACTTATATAAAGGAGATGGATATGACATGGCTGAATATGACATGGCAGAAATATTGGATCCTTGATTGTAGGGTCAGCTGAGAGAGGACTGAAGACTGTCAAATGCAAACTTCTTGCATCCTTTGATTTTCTCCAGTTTTCACAAATTTCACTGACTGTATATTATTTAGAAAAATGATAACAATATTTAAAGTTGTAGAAAAATAGATGTACATGTATTTCCTCTTAAATAATTTAGAATAAATTTTATTATGAAGATTTTTTGTATGTCATTCTAAAACCCCTCTACTTAGAGGAAAAAATAAATGAATCCTTAATTCAATAAACTTAACAAGGGCCATCTTTCTTTTTCTTGTCCAATTTTAAATATTTATTACATAAAGAACATATGGAGAAATTAGGTTGTTAAAAACTCAAGCAAGAAAGAAGAGCTCATCCTAGGAATTCATTATAATCAATATGTATTTTACCTATATATCATCTATATCTATATATAATAGGTATCAACATGTGGATATATGCATATAATATATTTTGATTTTGATTATTGGCTTTATATCTTAAAACATGTCAGAGATCTTTTTATATCAATATATTTAGATTTATTTCATTTGTTAGAATCACTTTCTAGTATTTGTTTAACCATTGTGTTTTGATAGTTGAAACGCTGATGTCCAGATGAGCAAAGATTACTTCTCTTAAGCAGAAGTGAGCACTGGGTCATTATAGGGTCCTGCAACAGTGTTTTGTCATGCTTCAAACACAAGATCTCAGACTTAGCCGAGATGTGGTACGAGACAGCACAAGCCTTTCCAGCAGGGTTTGAGAGCCCAGCCGTTCTTCCTCTGGAGGAAATGGCCTAAACTTAAGGAGCAGGCCAATTGATGTGTACAGTAGTGGCCTTTGATCTATTAAACACTAAAGAAGAAAAAAAAATGCTGCCATGGAGTTTCTCATGTGCTTCATTGTACGTGCATGCCAGTATTTCTCTAGCCTATATAAATTAGACATCATGCTTTGACCGTTTTTAATTTTAGGGGAAAATAAATTTCTACATTTAGTTTACACATAAACTAAATGCCCTTTAAAGATATTTTGTCATGTTTACCCTGCAATTTCACAGGGTATGGGATTAATGATTTTCCAAATATTCACTAATACTAGACATTGTCAGTCTCTTTATTTTAGCAATTATGATTAAAAGGATATTTTCCCCAAACTTCACCTATGCTAGATACTATCAATCTATTCTTTTTTGAATTATGAATGTTAAAGATGTTATTGCCATAAAGTTCTTATTCCTAATTTTTTATTTGATAAACATTTTTTCATAAATGTATAGACCATTAATTTTTCATCTACTGGGAGTTTTTTTTATTATTGCATATTTTTCTTACATTTTTCACTATTTAAATTTTAATTTCTAAGTTTTATTGATATGTTTTGGATTTTGCCATTGTTTTGGATGGAAGTATTCCCAGTCTGTCACTTTTCTTCTATTTGGTTTACTGCATATTATCAATAAGTTAATATTTATTAACATTCATCAAGGTTTTTTTATTTCTATGTAAACTAAACTAACTGTAGAAAGAAATATTAATCAAAATGAACTTATGTTTATTAAAAATAAAAATTAAAACTGTTCTAGAAGAAAATCAAAGATGACTATTGCAGAATTAAGGAAAACAATATAACCAGTTATTGGCCTTGCCCAAATTTAAGCCCTGGATAGAATGCTTAGACAAAATGGGACTGAGTCCAAAATGAGTTGAAAGAGAATTTGAACAGGTGTTTGTATGCATCTACTCTCATTTTTAATGGCCAAGTAGCAAGATCTCTGATTCTGACTTTGCCTTGTAATTTATGCTTATTCGTTTTAAAAATGTAAATGCGTTGAACTCTCTCAAATTTAAGATTCAAACATTAGAAGCAATGAAACCTTGTGTTTCCAAAAACTGCACTCTAATATAATAACTGTTGTGATGTTTAAATGTTTCTTTTAGTATTTAAAACATTGTTTATTTGGTTATTAAATAACTGATTTATATATTAAAATACCTTTTTATTTTAAAACTCTTGTAATCATGTGCGTTGACTAGTGACTTGCACTAATATCATAAATAGAAGAGGAAAGTATTGCTTAGATAACTGAATTCAGATTTAAAATATACCATTGATTTTTTAAGTTTTGAAAAGAACTTCTACTAATTATATAATAGAAATTAGTTTTTTGTCACATTTAAAATTTTGCATATTTGATAAAAACATGATCTTTGGCAGGGACAGATCTGTTTTATGAATGTCAGATCTGCCATGCTGACATGCCATTAATTCTCTAAGTCCCACTCCCCCTATTTGTAAAACAGAGGTAATAGTGACTTACATCCTGGGGTAATTTTGAGGATCCAATAAAATGTTAAGCTCTTAGAACAATGCCTGATGCATAATGATATATTTCAGTTGTTACATATATATTTATTAATCTATTTTAAAACTTGCTTTCTTATTGTTCAGTGAAAATATTTTAAAGGCAATTTACTTTGAAAGTTATTTATATTAATTATTAAATTCCAGTTGGCTATTGACAAACTTCTCAATGTCTTCTGATGAACCAAAATGAAGGATCAAGAAAAAAATCACCGTATGAAATTTATTTGAACTCTAAGATTAGGTATAAGTTTTAATGAGAGATAAATTCATATTATTTCACTGAGTTTGTGATCAGTTTTATCAGCTGTAACACAATTGGACAATTTTGCTCTCATCTTGGTATGAATAATTAAGTGTAGTAATGAATCTAACTATAACAATATCGTAATTGCAAAATCAATATGCAAGTGGCTTTCAACTTTCTTCTTAACCTTTAAACTTTAAACTACCTAAACCATCCATCTCACATGAACAGAGCTACATGAATCATTTCTACATGGCTGCTCAACATTGTAAAAAGAAAAAGAAAAATCACTGAATACTAGGATAAAAGCACTTTTCAAGCTTGCATTTGAACTTAATTAGAAAGTGAACTTAATCAGAGCTTATTGGAATTGACCTGAGTACATTTTCTCTTTTATTCTTTTATTTATATATTTGATATACTTTTGTTTCTAAGAAGTTAGACTCTTTCCATGGGGTATACATTCAAAATAATGTTGGAGATATTGTGTTAACAGAATAGAGAATAATGGTAGTAATAGATGCCTCTGGCTTCCTTCTGAAGTAGTCCCTCAATGATAACTTAATTTGTGAGGTTTCTGCTATCCAAGAAAGAATTAACCTCTTTTCAGTCACTTACTCCTGCGCTGCGCTCCATCCTCTCTGAGGACCAGGGAAGGTAATTTTACTCGTGTGCCCGCTGCCTTACATCACACTTCCTATTACCCCTTTCCTCCAGTGAGGTTTGAGCACTTGACACAACATGACTCTTAGGAGCATAGTTGCGGTCCGTGCAGGCCTGCAGGGACTCTTACTAGTTAAAGGAGTAGAAGAGGAAGATTATAGAGTACTGTGCTTTGCCAAGTAGTCTGAATTGAAAACACACCCATTTGGAGAATCAGAGGAAGACAACATATTACAGCAATTGGAATAAAAAGAAATCTGCTGAGAAGGGAGGTGATCTCTTAAAACTCTTCAGAGAAATGATGAGGAAAACAGAAGTCTGTCTAGATTTAGAAGGAAAAGAGTTTTAAAATGAGACTTGTGATTCTATTTACTGATTGGTATTTATCAATGTTGTAGATGAATAAAAACGATAAAGAAAGCTGCAGATTCTGTAAAGAGAAAGGAATAAAGTCATGTATATATGGGTCCATAACCCAGTCGCTTTGGGGAGATTTGTGTGTTAACTTTTTGTTCACCTACTTCTTATCGGCAGGGTGGTATGATTCACCTTTGAAAAGTCTTTGTGTGCATCCTGTTTTACAATCTCTTTCTTTATCTACCATCTTCTGTGTTTTTGCCCTTCATCTGACACCATCTTTACTTTGAATAGGGAAAATGCAGCAGGAGTCCCTAAAGCTGGAAGGGTAGAATGTTAACAAATGGAGAATCTCAGCAAGAATCCTTGCTCTTGGAAGAGCTAGGACTGTTGTAACATGATCATGATTTATTTGAGTGAGAATGGGGATTGTAGAAGTCTGACTTACAAGGCTAGAGAAAATAAAAAAAGGTAACTTGTATCAGTTAAGGTCCTGATGGGAGACACATACCATAGACAAATTTTGAAAATGAGGGGGTTTAATAAAAGAACTATTAAGAAGACATGGCTAGGATTAATGGCGACCGTCACAGTTTGACCTAAACTATCTGGAGCTTCGACGACTCGGCAACTTCAGATGCACCTGGAGGGGAAATGCTCACTGAGACTGAGAAAGATGAGTTGGAGCTGTAGAAATGCCCTGCAATCACCTGGATTTTAAGGCTTCTGACAAAAGCTCTGTCAGAAGCCCTGACAGAAGCTGTGGTTTTTGGTACAGACATTGACAAACTCGGATGACTCTCCAGGAAGGGAGAATGTGGGAATAAACATTTATTCCCGTGTTCTAGTCTGTTTCCAATGACACCCACTGATTGAATGAAATTGGAAGCCAGGGAGCAAGAGAGCCCTGTGACGACACCCGTGGAATTAGCTCCACATGGCACAAGAACAGGGAAGAGTGGCAGTTGGATCCTGAGGGCCAAGAGAAAATATCCAGGACACACAAACCAAATGCTTAGAATATAAAACCAGGATTCACAGTAGTTCAAGAAATATTTTTCTTCTGTGATATGTACCCTTAAAGGTGTGGAGAACACAAAGATGAGAAAATAGGCACAGTCCCTTGTCCTTCTTGAAGCTTACATTCTAGTGCATATAATTAATACAGTTTGTTCCTGTGCATGTGTGTACATACTTTTATCACTTATGTGGATACATATATATGTATGTACACATGTAAGATCTTACAATATGTACTTTGGGTTTTTTTTCCTTGTCCGCAATTTCGGAAACTCCCTTTGGTACACAGAATAATTCACATTGTCTGGAAGTAAGTTAGAAGAGTATTAGCAAGAATAAAGGAGGAAACTAATGTTCTGTTTTTGTTTATTTTTTTTTAATTTCCAAGCAACAACTTGGCAAATTAAAAAATAACACACTTGAGGGGAGATGTGTTTTAAAGTAGTGCAACAACGAGATTGGAAAGCAGTAACAGAGATGGACACGATTCTACCCTGACCTGTGCTCCCAAGACAAAGACCCCCAGGCTTCGAGGGGAGCCGTCTGGTGGCAGGTCCATCCACTAAGGCGAGACAGGAGGGGAAGATACATGTAAGGATGTTAAGATGGCTGAGTGCATTTTGGGAAGTTTCAGGGTCCACTGTGAAAATGAAAATGTCTGTGCATCATTGCCATTCAAGTTATCATGTGACATGCTCCATTTGTAAACACAGTGGTCAGTTTTGTAGTTATTGGGCAAGGATCTCAGTAGCCTCATCAGTTACATGCTACCTATGGGGTCTGCCTTTTTTATTTTTTTATTTAATTTTATTTTTTTTTGTTCAATTACAGTTATTTGCATCCTCTCCCCTCCCCTCCTCCCTTCCCCTCCAGTCCCACCTCC